>APFE031449758.1:42866-56467 GCA_000404065.3 Pinus taeda | reverse complement strand
ACCAATTTACCCAAAACGGGGCCCACAATTTGGCGTTTCATCTTCTAAGGGTCGGCTTTGGAATGTGAAGGGTTTTTCCATTGTTTCTCAATAATAAATAGGCCTTCGAGCCTCATTGTAACACAAGTTGGGAGTAGTTCAGAGGCATGTAGCCGCACATCTCTTCTCAGAGATAAGCTACCATCGCCCTAGCTGGTTTATTTCCATTTCTGATTGTAAGCATATTTCAGTATTTTCCACTAATGAAATGAAGTATTATTTCCGCTGCATATTTGTGTATATGGTTATCTCTATAATTTGTTGCGTTCCTGTTTAAATCCGGATCAATCTATAATAGTGCCAGCCACAATCATTTTACAAACTTGTACTATGATTTGGAAAGGCGCATAAGAAGGAAGGCGAGATCTTGCCAGTCGATTCCAATCAAAGGAAGTAACTAGACTACTTGGAGGGGGTACCAAAGAAATGGGAGATTTAACCCTTTGTGTTACGAGAACTGGAGGAAATTCCTCTTGTCTTGATAGATCAAGTGGATTTCCCCCAAGCTCATTAGAATCCAAAGTAACATAAAGAACTTGAATGGTATCGTTTTCACTCTCTTTGGGAAAGCTACAATTAGCTGAAGGTGAAATTGGTTTAATTGTTACCTCAAGCTATTGATTTTGGTCAGGTATAGATTCAATGGATTCACTTTTAGAGGGAGTGGTTTTGACCAACAGTTGATTTAAGTCAGTCAGTTCTTCAACTAGAGAAGGACTTAGGGAGAGTTTCTTGTAACCATATGGAAGTCGTTGCGGTGAAGCAGGACGGTTATTCAACACTCTTTTGGTTTCATCCAAAAAGGGACAAAGGTGAAGGGAATGATTGCCGTCACATAACCTACATGGAATCTTGACTTTTCATTTTTGTCCATGAACTTTACTATCACTAGTTGATGGCGTGTTGCCAACATGATCTCCAAAGGTTGATGACATGGGATGGTGCAAATGGGAAGACCATTCTTTCAAGATCCGAGGAAATCAAGGACAATTTCGATGAAAATGGTCTCTCGTACAAATTATGCATGAATATTTGGGTTTGGGAAACTTAATAGATGGATTTTCATTACATGTTGCATTTAGAACAATGGTTGCTTGGTTGCCCCCTTGTTAAATTGACTTATTCTTCTTCTCCTACCCTTTCTTCCTCTTCTTAGCCACCTAGTTACTAGTATCAATATTTTCACCAAGCGAAAAGGAAGAAGGGCAAGGAGAAATAAACGAGGAAGAAGGCGAAGGGTCACCTTCAAGATCGACTGGAGGTGGATTTTGTTTAGTTGAGGGTGTACTCGATTGAGGCGAAATCATGACATTTTGAACCAGAGAGGTTGAAAATAGCCATACTGGCAGGCCAATGGTAAGTCCCGGAATGGATAATGTAGCCATATAAGGAGCACTAATATTTCTGAAAGAAGGAAAAGGACTAGGATTCCTATCGAAAGGGATTCCTTGATCAGTGGACTCTGAATATGTCGCCATATGTTTCAACCTAAGACCAACTAAGGGATAGGGATGTTATTCCAAATTCAATTAATTTTAATGACACTTTGACGCAACTTTGCTTTTCAGTATTTGAGGGTCAATAAAAAGCTAAAGATGACTCTAGTCTCCTTCAATTTTTAATGAGCCTGAAAGGACAAGTGCTTAGACGGACCTTTTCTTTTAAAGAGTCGAAAAGGAACGAAAGTGACTACTCTAGAAAATCTAGATAGCGGGATTACCAAACCAATCACAAAACTACAATATACAGTTTGGTGATAAATTAAAAAGAAATTACAAAGGACTTATGCATGGCAATCAATCTTCCCGAATACTATGTTTAGTGCATTGAGATCAATCAGGTGGCAGACTCAGTGTCCTATGGATAAAGGATATAAGCCTATTGTGGTCTCCCAATATATACACGACGGTACAGGGAGCACAAGTCCATGCTAGCACTTGTCGTATCAAGGAGAAGCAATCACCCAACCTTCAATGAAAATGATAGCCACTAGTTTTAATGATGCTAGAATACGTCACTAGCATAGACCTCTAGATATGTTGCGTTAAGTTCCAAATCGTTGTTAGGTTCATTGAAATTTATTTTAAAGTTGATCTTGTTTAGAGTTTTCCTTTCAATGGTTCACCACCTGATGATGATCTGAAATTCCTAAGATGCAATCTACAATGATAAACAATCTTTTTTTATTTGAGCAATGAAAATCGTAGCTACTAGGGAAAGAAAATAATAGTGCTTTTGAGCAAAGAGCAAAGAGCACCCACTAGTGCATTCCCCTAAATCATATTTTCACACACAAACCAAAAAAAATAATGCTAAATGCAAATGCATGTATTTGTTTTCGTTCTCCTTAATGTGAAAAATGCCAAAAGGAAAACTAAATACAACAAAGATCTGAAATATTTCACTCAAAATGACATTTTCGACAATTTTTTTTTGAAAAGAGAAAGGAAGACTCAAAACAACACTTTTAAATTTTGAATAAAAGTTCTTTTGAGACATTTGAATATAAAAAAATCAAATCAAATACATGAGGAAAAGTTCAATTGATTATCAAGAGAAGGAAGAATTCAGGACACTTCTCTTTTTGACACAAAACGACAATTATGACACTTTTTCTACTAAAGCAACAAATCAATTTAAACAAATTTTTGACAAAGTATTGTAAATGATAAAAAAACACAAAAAAATATTCACTAATCCTAATGTAATTGAGGCTAATCTAAGTGATGCAAGTAAGTTTCAATAAAGAGGGATTATTCATTTGCAACAAAACAACCAAACAAAACTGAAAACAAGGTCAAAAACCTTCAATTTCTAGAATAGAAAAAGAGTTCAGCCAATCATCACACTTACTACACTCAGGAGGTGCGATGCATATTGAGTCACAGTGGAAGATAGTACAATGGTATAGGGAGCACAACTAAAATGGGTTTTGGCTCAAAAGTGGAGCTCTTTTCAATGAGTTAAGGTGGGTTTTGATGAATAATAAAGAGAAAAGTATGATGGAATGCCTTGAGAGCTTACTGAGCTACCAAAAGGGTATCTAGATGTGTTTGTAAGTCAAACTACTAATTCATAAACTAAACCAAAGATTGATTGAAGCAACATTCATCTACTATGCAATTGCAGAGCAAGAGTAGTTCGAAGGCTACCTGGCTGACTTTAGACTCTGTCTATAATTTATAAAACAAACAATAAACCAGAGATTCTGGGTTCGATCCCCAGCAGAGTTGCCAATTTGTTTCTGGGAGAACTAGTATTCCTAAAGAATGCTAGCCCTCTGGGTTTGGCAGCTACCCTAGAAACAACAGTTTAAAGAAATTCAACGATTTCTTCTATGTGTAACAAATAAGAGAAAGATAATGGAACCAACCTGGAACTTCTACTTAATCCCTTGCTCGATCTCTCTCCCCTTTGACAGAGCCTGCAACTCCTCCCTATACTTAACATGCTTGGAGAGTACCTGCACAAGTACAACAACAAAGAACCATCAAAGCATCGTGATTTATTACAACATAAACATTACAGAATCAGATATATAATGAACAAATGGTAGCATTCACAAATGATAACATTCACAATTGCACAATCATATGGAAGAAAACTTGAAGAACTTTATTAATAGAAGGGAGAACTACAACCTAGTTGTTTGATCTAGCATCATCCTCCCAGCTTCAATCCTTCTTCACCTCATCAAATAGCAAGATCACTCCAACAATACAATGCTCTTTCTTCAATTACAAACTATCAGCAATTCCTTGCAATTCACAATATTCCAGCCTTTAGATCTCTTGTATGAGGGATCCATTTATAGATGTTTTCAAGGGTGTGAGTCATCCATGGGGTTTGATTAGTGTCATTCCACTTGTTACAATGGATTCCAAAAGAGAAGGGATTGGATATTTCTTAGATCCCTTATTCATCCTTGGGCGAATTCAGAGAAGCAAGTCGCATAAGAGAAAGTTCTGGAAGATTTCATGAAAAATCAACTGACAAATGTCCTAGACATTTGTTCATCCTCGCCCGTCACACCCTATAGAAGGCCTAAATAGTATGCATCGCACTCTAGTAGTGTACCACTCAGTATGCATCGCACCTTGCCAATGGAGCAGTCAGTATGGTTCAATTTAGGCAGTTTCTGGATGGTTTCTCAGGTGGAAATTTTGGGGAATGATGTATTTAGATGACTATGTTCCTTTAGGGTATGAAACAACTGTTTTAGGGGTTGATGAGCCCTAATACATCAACATATAAGTTTGGGGTTGATGTGCCTAAATATGTCTATAACACTAAGATACAAAAATATAGTCGATTTATTGTTATTTGAACTGAGTTAACTGAGCTCTAGTTATTAGTTAAGTCGACTGAAGGTTAGTTGAGTAGTTCTTCGGAGTTGTAATTAGACAACTCAGTCTAACTTAGTTATAGTCAGTTAAACTACTTCTAACTATTGGAGGAACTAGCAGAGCTATAGTAGTGGATTAGTGCACTAGTGCATCAACCAGTACCACACCAATTAACTGAAGATTCACTCAGAAATAATTCACACATGTCAGTTCGAGGAATACCTAGTTGAGATTAGAGTGCAGGGACAATGTACTATTAGTTGTATAATTTTCTGAGTTGTACAGATGGTGCATGAAATCAGTTGAGGACCTAAGTTTGGATTGCATAGTTATGCAAGAAGAATTTCCCAATTAAATATGGGCTAATTCCCTCAACTAACCTTCAACTGACTTAACTAATTACTAGAGCTTAGTTAACTCAATTCAATTAACAATAACTCAACTAGATTGCTTTCTCTTAGCAATCTTTAAGTTAAAAATACCATTACAACTCCGAAGAACTCAACTAGATTGCTTTCTCTTAGCAGTTCTTGATGATAATGGTGTGTTATAAAATGTTAAAACTGACACTGTGAAACACCAGCTGTCTGATGCACAATAATTAGCCCAATAGAAGAAGGATGTTGAAAATTCTAGGTGAATTCTTCTCTAAGGTATGAGAGACCACGTGGTCTCAAATCTTCGTGGAAAAGAAACACTATATGGTATGTGGAAGACACTTACTGAGATATTCAAAAATAGCAGTAACCATAGAAAATTGGCCATAAAAAAAAAATTTGAAACATTAGAATGAAAAAAATGACGTTATTCCACAATATCTCTCCAAACTCACACACGTTTGATATAATCTTAGAGAGGTTGGGGTGAATGTTGCAGAAGATGACCTAGTGGTCCTATATTTTCTAGGCCTTCCAAAATCATGGCACATCTACTAGGACTTTGCGAATAGAAGGAAGAAATTACCAAATTGGGAAAGTTTGTGGTCTAATTTGGTTCAAGAAGAGATGAGGAGGAATACTAGAGATGTAACATCATCCAGAGCAGAGGATGAAGAAAATTTTTCCTTGATTGGGAAGGGGAAGTACGGTAAAGGAAAAAAAACCAAAAGAAAACCTAAATCTAGCCAAAAAAATGGCAAGAAAAAAGACTTGAGTAAGATAAAAAATTTATACTTCGACGAATATGGGCACTATGCAACAAAATGATGGCATCAAAAGTATAAAAAGAATCCTTTAGAAGGAGGAAGAGGTAAAGCACTGGCTTCATAATCAGAATTAGGCTTCACCCTAATAGAATTCATGGCGAACACTATTATGGGGAGTGTGTGGTACCTTGATTTTCATGCCTCCTTCCATGTGGCAGGGTGCAAGGAATTTTTCGGTAGCCTAGAGGAGAAGGATCTCTAGATGAATATGTTGAAATGTGGAAAAAATAATATTTCAATTTAATTTTTCCTTGAATTAAATTGCAAATTAAAATTGAATTTAGTCTTAACAACTACTTGGAAATAATTGATTAAGTTATTTTGACTTTATTAGTTGGAGAAATTCAAGTTAGAAGTCTTTCTAAAGTCATGCAAGAGTTATCCCTTAAATTAAGGAGAGAAGCCTTAAATTAAGGAGATAAGATTGAGTTATATTTGAGTTGTAATTACATGACTCAGTTTACTGAGTTAAGTCTAATTAAATTAGTTCCAAACTATTTGACGAACTAATAGAGAGATAACAGTCAGTTGATGCATGCATGCACTCAACTAGTGTACTCTAGTTAACTGAAGATTCCCTCATTAGAATCTCATGCATGTCTATTTTGAGAAAGACCTAGTTGAGACTAAAGTCAAGGACATTGTACTATTAGTTGCATGTGTTTTCTTGTAAAGAAAACTCATGCATGTAGTAAGGAATCATTCCTTGAGGATTGCGTAGTTCTGACAGTGTGTGAGCGTAGTGTTCCACTTGGTGAGGTGAGAATCATCCACTAGGAACAACACAAGGAAATAGGAGATTGGAGGGTAGAGAGGAAGAATGGAGAGAAGCCTGGATTGCTTATGAGAAACTGTGAGGATTGTATTGAGAGCTAGCCAGCTGTGAGAACTAAGGTTTTCTATAATATGTATGTATTTCCACCTTGTATGATAATATCGATAGTGGGGTTTTTAGCTGATGCTTTCCCCAAAGTATTTTCATGTGTATTGTGCATTGATTCTTCCTCTTATGGTTATATTGTTCAACTCGATCTTTAAGATTCCACAAAGAAAACTTTGATAGCTGAAGTAGGTTATAATATTCTGCTTTCATTTATATTACATTATCGGGTTAACCTATTGGCATATTTTCTATGAAGCAAGATTTGTAGAGAATTTGCAGAATGTCTACAGAATATTGAATTAGGGGATGACAAGATGTACAATGTTATAGGAATTGGTATTGTGACCTTTGAGAGGGAGAAAACATCGCCTCAAATATGTTATGTATGTAAATGAGTTGAAGAAGAACCTAATCTGTATAGAGTTATTGGAGGATAGAGGCTATGATGTTGTTTTCACGAAAGGAAAATCCTTTCTGAGACACATAGCTATTGGGAAAGTGAAGAAGATTAGAGTTTGAGTGAAGAACCTATAAAAAATTGAGGTGGGGGATTCTGTTGCATTAAGTAGCAAGGAAAAAATATGTAGAGTTGACATGTTAGAGAACTCTAGCATAGGATAGTGGGTCATATACACCATGGTGCCTTGAAAATTATGTAGCAAAGTACTACTAGTCTCCCAAAGGGATCCCTTGACCAACACGATGTCTACAAGGGTTGCACATTGGGGAAATATTTCAAATCTACATTCTATGGCCAAGATAATAGAGCATATGAAATCTTGGAATGTGACCACTATAATGTTTGTGGACCCTTGTCCATATCCTCCAAAATGAACTGTAAGTACTATGTAGTTTTATTGATGATTTCTCTATAAAATGTTGGATTTTCTTCATGGGTAAGAAGGATGAAGTGTTCTCTAAATTTGTAGAATTTAAGGCATTACTTGAGAAGGAGACTAGGAAGAAGGTGAAGGCTCTCAAGAGCAGTAACAGAGGTGAATTTGTTTTGAATTCCTTTAAGGGTTTATGTGCCAAAAAAGGTATTCAAAGAGAATAACCCACAACAAATGGGGTAGTTGAGAGGAAGAATATGAGGATAGTTGGAGTTACCAGAGCTATGCTACATGATTAGGGGATGCCATTATATCTATGGGTAGAAGCATGTAACACAATAATTTACTTGTAGAGCTGGAGTCCTCATAAAATACTTGGTATTATCACACTAGAGGAATATTTCTCTTGGAGAAAGCCTTATGTGTCTCATTTTATAATTTTTCGAGCTTCAGTTTATTTTCATGTCTCCAAGGATTATAGAATGAAACTTGAGCCTATAGTAGAGTTGGGAGGCTTTTTAGGATACATCAAAACTCCACACAATTGCCAGGTGTATTTAACTTCACTGAGGATGATAGTGATGAGGAGAGATGTCAATTTCGATAAGGAAAATTCTATCAAATTTTCTCTTGAGTGAGAGATGATTATGCCAATGGAGCAGGAGCTTGTAGCTCCAAAGGAGGAATCTCAAGATACGCTTTGAGAGGTTGTGGAGAAACTAAAAATGGATGAGTGGAGAGGAGGCCCAATGAAGACAACCACCTAACTAGAGACGTTTAAAGAAGGGACAAAGAGAACCAAATAAGTTTATAGTTTGATACAGGAAGTGTGGGAGCATGTGTGAGCTCCTACATCATTGCACAGGTAGAGGAGGTTACCTAAGAGGTACACTAGTTGCATGGCTCGCATGAGAATGCTCATTGAGTTAGACCTTTCAACATTTGAGGAAGTATTTTATCTACCTATTTGGGTCAATGTCATGGTGGAATAATATGAATCCATCATGAATAAAAATATATGGGAAGTGGTATAGAGACCAGAAGGTAAATTAGTGGTTGGTTCCACATGGATCTACAAAGTGAAGCATATAGTTGATGGGAGCATCAATAAGTACAAGGCTAAATTTGTGGCCAAAGGATTTTAAGGTAGAGGGAGTTGACTATGAGGAAACATTTTCCCTTATGGTAAGGTATTCCTCCATCAGATCAATCCTTTCATTAACACCATAGATTGGGTGGCAGATCCAATATATGGATGTGAAGACCACCTTTCTCAATGGTGTTGTTGAGGAGGAAATTTACATAGAGCATCCAAAAGGATTTGAGACATATGATCAAGAGTAACATGCTTGTGAACTTAGTAGAGCATTGCATGGTCTCAAATAGGCACACCAAGCATGGTACACTCAGATCGATAGTTATATCAGTGGATTGGGCTTCACCGAAAGTGAAACAGATGTGAACCTCTATCACATTGTGGTAGATGGTAAGTTTCTTATTCCTGTTTTGTATGTTGATGATTCAATATGTTAGGCCCCTATACTACTAGTGTAACCCATTATTGTTATTAGTACAACCCCCTTATTATATTGATGTACCCATGTAGTACCCATATTGTTACTATTCTGCCCCATAGAAGCCCACTATTGTTATTATTGTGCCCTTACATTATTATTGTTATGTCGGCCCTAATTATATTATGACCCCTTAGACTCCTATGTATAGAAAGGAGGTCTTGTCATTTGTATCATCCAATTGTTCATTTATGTAATGTAAAAGAGGTTTCCCCCTCAAAGACGCTGAATCATAAGGCGTTGATATATCTTTTCTATATTTTTGTGAGTTAGTTTCATAACATTTGGTATTAGAGCTTTGGATTCTAGGGTTTCGCTGCTCCAAATAGGTCATCGTGGAATTTGCACTATAACTTTTTCTATGACATTTCAGATGCTGAAAAAACTCATTTGGGTTGAAATTGTTCTGAAGCTCGGGTCCGAATTTAAGAGCTTTTTGTGCTATATTTGAGGAGATATAATTCGAGGAAGTTGGCCTTTTTGCAAACTCCTAAATTACATTCCAAACAGGCGACCTGGGGAAAATTATCATAACTTTTGTTTCGAGCATTAGATTAAAATTTCGTAAGAATTTATAGAAAGAGGACAGGTTGTAGTTTCCTCTATATATTTTTCAGATCCTAAGGTTAACAAAGTGACACATGGAACTTCATACAAGTTCGCTCTTTTGAAAAGGTCTATAATCAAGTCACCATGGGAGATTTGGCATAAATATTCCTTGGAGAATCCAATTTGCATAAGACATTATGTATATTATGTACAAATATACATAATATACAAAGAAGCCATTGCCTAACTTCTACTTAAGCAAAGTACTTCTTTAGGTAGAGCCCGTTTCGGGGCTCCGCTAGCTTGTTTCCCTCAAAATCAATTAACTCATATGACCCTTTTTCTAAAACTCGTTTAATAGTGAAAGGACCATACCACATAGGCTTAAACTTGCCTGCCCCCAAGGCATCTTTATCTTGGTCATAGACCAAGACAAGGTCGCCTTCAGAAAAGACTCAAGGATGGAAAGATTTATCATACTACGTTTTTACCCTTTTCTTAAGGGCCTCATTCATCGTGGCCGCATCTCGACGCTGCTCATCGAGATGTTCCAAGTGAATGAGGCGCTCTTCGAGACTCGAAGTCTCTGGAAGAAGCTCTACAACTAACTTGAGAGATGGAATTTCACATTCGATCAGAAATATAGATTCCATCCTATAAACTAACTGAAAAGGCGTAAAACCAGTAGCAGTCTTTACGAAGGTCCGGTATGCCCAAAGAGCCGAATACAACATAACGTGCCAATTGGACCGATTTTTGTCGATTTTCCATTGGAGTATCGTCTTAAGAGTTTTATTGACTGCCTAGACCTGTCCATTGGCCTGAGGATAATAAGGAGACGAATTCTGTTGACAGAAACCTAATTTAAGGGCCAATTCAGACATGAGCTGATTCTGGAAGTGACTGCCATGATCAGGGACAATCTCTCTCGGGACACCGAATCTTGAGATAACCTAATCGAAGAGAAACAAAGCTGCCATGTCACTATCATTTTTATAAGTGGGCATGGCTTCGGCCCACTTCGTAAAGTAGTCTATAGCCACAATAATGTACTTGTGATTTGCTGCTGAAGGCGGATTACAAGTTGTAAAATCAATACCCCACTTAGTAAAAGGACCGACCGTGACAACGGGAAAAAGAGGAGCTGGATGAGCACACATCTTTCGAGTAAAGATCTGACAAGGGTGGCAACGTTTGACCACTTCCACACAGTCTTTAAAAAGTGAAGGACAAAAATATCCAGCACATAAGATGCACTGGGCTGTAGCAAGCCCTGACAGATGACCACCACAAGCTCCACTGTGGCAATCATTAAGCACAAACTCTGCTTCTTCCAAGGTTAAATAGTTCTGAAAGATTGAATCAACCCCTCGACAGTATAAGGTATCACCAATGATAACATAGTTCTTAGCCAAGTGACGTAATTTACGACGTTCATCCTTGGAAAAAGTGGAGGGAAACTTCAAAGTCTGGAGATAGACTATGATATCTCCATACCAAGGGTCGAGTGAAGAGATGAGGAATAAATGTTTGTCAGGAAAAATTTCCTCATAAACCGTATCCTCTCCACAAGGCAGCTCAGAAATTAGCTCAGCGAAAACCATGGATTTCTTAGACTTGGCTGACAAGAACTCGAGATCGAATTCTTGCAAGATAACTATCCATCTATTATATTTTCCCCCAATCACTCGCCTACTGAGGACAAATTGAAATGGATTGACCACTGCTAAGACAAAAGTTTTGTGTAGCAAGATGTAATGACAAAGCTGCTGGACAGCATGGACAGCTGCCAAGGCCAACTTCTCAACCGGAGAATAGCGAAGTTCAGGGCTTATTAAGCCTCGGCTCAAATAATAAATCACGTGCTCGGTGAGAGCATCGTCTTCCTGAACCAGAACCATACCAATGGTTGATTCTGCTGCCGTGAGATATAAAAGGAAGTCTCTGCCATAGTCCGGTGGACTCAAAAGCGGGGTAGAGACTAGTGCTTTTTTTAAAGCATCAAATGATCGTTGCGCAAAGTCGTCCCATTCAAATGGAACTCCTTTTCGTAACAACCGCATGAACCCTTTAGTGATATCGACATAGTTTGCTATAAACTGCCGTAAGAAATTAGCCTCCCCTTGAAGACTCTGAAGTTGGCAAATTGAGGACGGGGGAGGCAACCGAACTATTGCCTCAAACTTGAAGGGATCAACCCGAATCCCTTCATTTGACACAATCAACCCTAACAACCGACCGGATGTAACCGCGAAAACACACTTGTTGTGATTCAACCAGATTTTATAAAAAGGACATCGTTCAAAGACCATTCAAAGGTGGCTAGGGTGATCAGTTCTCTTTCGAGAATGAATAGCGAGATCATCCAAGTACGCTTCGATGACATGCTTGATGTCGTGGAAAGCATATGACATGGCCCGCTGAAAGGTAGCTCCAGAATTTTTAAGACCAAAAGGCATCTTTCTATATGCAAAGGTACCCCAGGGACATATAAAGGCCGTCTTATGTTGGTCTTCAGGACGGATAGAAATTTTATTATAACCAGAGAATCCATCCATGAAGGAAAAAATCTCATTACCCGCACACTCGTCGATAATCTTGATCAATAAATTGGCATGGTATGGTCCTTAGGACAAGGCCCTGTTTATTCCCAAAAATCGATGCATACTCGGATTGTTCCTTGCTTTTTATCTACAGGGACTGGATTAGAAACCCAATCAGTAAGAGGAACAGGGTATATAAAACCCGCCTTTAGCAGCTTCTCCACTTTTGCTTTGATAGCTGCTCCTTTCCTAGGGTTGACCAGTCAAAGCCTCTGACGGACAAGTTTGGAGTTTTTGTACGTCTTAATCTCATGTTGCACTATAGATGGGTCAATGCCAGGCATTTCCTCATAAGACCAAGCAGATACATCCCGAAATTCTTTAAAAAGGTCGGTGTAAATTTGAATTTCTTCAGGGGAACACTCAATTCCGATGAAGAGATTCTCGATTGTGTTAGGGTCCCTAGAGATGTTTATAGGTGTTGTTTTTGAAATCACCAACATACTACCTTCGGCACGAACGTGTACTGGAGCCAAAGGGTTTGACACCATACAAACATCACTAGAATAGAGCTCAGAGAATCTAGATTCTACCTCCTACAATGGAGGAAGAAAGTATGAACGATGGTGTAAATCTTCCCAAGTTCAATCTATACCCATCATTGCTTCAATAATTGCTTCTTCCGATGGTAAAACTGAATCTAAGCAGTCCAAAGTAGAGGTAGAATCAAGGCTCCAAGTGGGGGCCACATCGCCATCTAACTCCTCTTCGGAAAAAGGAGTAGAATGTTCATCTGTAGAGTTCACGATAGACTGATATCTAAGCTCAGCTGCAGATATAGGAAATGCCATTCCATTCTCTTGTCCTTCAACCAATGTGGTCGTAGGTGAAGGCAAGGTCCAGGGGTCTGAAAAATAACGAGTTTGAAAGAACCCATCTCGAGAAAACTCTCTAGATGATGAAATGGCATTGATTTTAGCGATAGGAGAGGGAAACTCAAAAGTACCCATCAACGAGGAATACATCCCTACTCCTAGATTCTCAGTAGGCAGACGAGGGTTATCCACTAAAGGAACAGTAGAGTCGGAAGTTGCTTGAGGATCAACAGGACAATAATCTAATTGATCCACCCTTACGATTTTCCCCTCATCAGGAAAGCAAATGACACGAAATAGAGTCGAAACAGCGGCGTCCATTTCGTATACCCAGTTCCTTCCTAGGAGGAGATTATAGTCTAGGTTAGCATCTACTACTTCTACTTCAATATTAACGACCTTCCCCCCAACACATATAGGAAAGGTCAGGATAATCCCATGCGGCTTATGAGAATGGCCATCGAATGCAGTCAAGATGGTAGGAGAAGGAACGGCCGAAGGCAATCCAATAGCCTTCCAACATGACATCAACATGACGCACGTGGAAGCCCCTTCATCAATAACAGTTCGAAAAATGTTAACTTTCCAGTATGTAGACTTTATTTGAAAAGCCATGTGATGAGGGAGTCTCTTTTTGAAATTTAACATGTCAAAAGTGAGCACTAAAGAATTAGCTGGATCTACTGCCCCGATTGCGGAAAGTAAAGCACTTCTCTGAGCCGGACACGACTGGAGAACCTCTAAAGCGGACATAG
>APFE031449758.1:0-35935 GCA_000404065.3 Pinus taeda | reverse complement strand
AAACATAAATAAGAAGCATATCGGGAATCAAGACGTGTTTCTTTATTATAGACAAATAGAAAGTACAAAAGGAGTAATATCACCTGAGCAACCTTTGTAGGCTCCAAGCACAACATCCTTCCGGATCGATCCCGCCTCAAGCCTCTAGCATATCTCCTTCCAAGACTCACTCCATGATGCCATAACTAAGGGATGAACATCAAATCACAAGGAAACAAGCGTTTCCTGTACAAATGGGGGTGCAGAAGGCACAAGGGTCTTCAGACCTGGTCAGGGGAAAGTCTCAGTATAATAACCTTTCTCTCTCTTCTCTCCTCCTTTAGGCCTTCCCTTTGATGTCTTTTTATACCAATCCCAAAGTAGTTTTTTAGTTAGGAATTGGTTGGGAACAGTTGGGGCCACGGGCACTAACAGGTGATCAGTAGGTAAAACCAACGATCTCCGCCCGAAAATAAGGAGTTTTATATTTTTTTAAGTGTTTTAATACATATACGCTGGTTGGGTATATATGGACCCGCATATACACACATTTAACTGAGGGCAATGTCGCGTACAGGGAATAAAACACTGTTTTTTAAATTTGAGACCAGGTCTCGAAGGAGGGGTTGCCCTAGGCCATGAGTGCAGCATCACAAACCATAATAGTGAGATTTGGAGCTATAACATTGGTGGCATTGGAAAGAGGATGCAAAGTGCTACTGTAGACCATGATTTCAAAATTGGAAGATTCGAAATTACATAGTTACAGTCGTTTCAAGATCGAGTTCCTAAAATCAAGAAAAAGTGAGATGCAAAAGTTTGATGGCAAGGATCCGGTAAATTGGATACTACAGATGGAGAAATATTTTGATCTACATGGTGTACCACTGTTACAAAAGGTATGTATTGCATCTAATTATTTAGAACCGAATCAACTTTTATGGTATAAAGGGCTTTTTTCTTGTAAACCACTTGTCACGTGGTCAATTTTCGCAGAGGAAATGATAGCACATTATGAGGATACAAAAAGAAACTCCTTCTTTAGCCAATTGATAAATCTCAAACAAAAGGGTTCGATGGAAGAGCACATTGAAGACTTTCAAAAATTGAATAGAAGGGTAAATTATATTCTAGAGAAGCAAAGGATTGATGTCTTCATAGGGACTTTAAAGGATAACGTTCAACATGAGGTTCGTTTCTGGGAACCTGATTCATTGGAGGAGGCATTCGAGTTGGAAAGAAAAATTGAAAGTGAAATTATGAAAACAAGGAATCCCACCACTCATGACTGTAATTATGGAAGTGTTTTTCCTCCTAGCCTTCCACAACCAACAAGGTTTACACCACAACAATTGGAAGAGAAAAGAGAAAAAGGGCTTTGTTACAATTGTGATAGAAAATGCAATAAAGGTCATAAGTGTGCTGAGAAGAAATTATTTTACATAGAGTATGAAGAGGAGGAAAAAAAGGATCAAGGAACATCAAAAGAATAGGATATATGCTAGGACCCGACCCCGGAGAAAGAATAAATGAATCCGACCATATCTTGTAAAGCATTGGTAAGAATTACCACTCAAACTCTCAAGATAGAAGGACATATCAAGAAGAAAAAGGTTCAAGAAGTGAAATGTCACATAGAGAAAGAGGAAATGAATCCAACCATATCTTGTAATGCATTGGCCGGAATTACTACTCCTCAAACTATCAATATAGAAGGACATATCAAGAAGAAAAATTTTCAAGAAGTGAAAGGCTACATTGAGCATCAAGAAATGAATCTGACCATATCTTGTAAAGCATTGGGAGAAATTACCACTCCTCAAACTCTCAAGACAGAAGGAATTATCAAGAAGAAAAAGGTTCACAGTGAAAAATCACATCGAGCATCAACAACAAGTTCTCCAAAGTTTAAAGGATAACACCACTTTGGTGCAAAATCGAATGAAACAACAGGTAGATCAACATCATAGTGAAAAATGTTTTGATGTAGGTGATTGGGTATTTTTACTGCTACATCTCAAGCAAGCTATTTATGAGAAGGAAATGTTGGCAATACTACATGCACTTAAGAAATGGTGACCTTACCAAATAGGAAGACAGTTCAAGATAAAAATGGATCATGAAAGTCTTAAATACATTTTAGAACAAATATTATATTTAGAAGAACAGAAAAAATGTGTCAAAAATATGTTGGGTTATGACTTTGACATCATCTATAGAAAATGGAAGCAAAATTTTGTTGCAGATGCACTCTCAAGAAAGGATGAGGATGTGGAAGCATTGTTTTGTGCTATTTCTATTATCTAGCTAGATTGGATAAATGAAGCAAGGGATGAATGGAAGAAGGACGAAGAAGTATGGCTACTTATTCAAAAGTTGCAAAAGATCCCAATTCGAACAATATTGCTTGAAATTGAAGAGGAAGGAAAAATCATATTGGAACCTGGAGCAATCACAGAAACAAGAACCTGACAACTACGAAATCGATCAATTTTAGAGTATCTCATAAAGTGGAAGAACTTACCCACTGAAGATTCCACATGGGAGGACAAGAATTTTATATAGAAGCATAAAGAACTACTCAAGTGTTGAGGACAACACTTTTTGAAGGAGAAGGGCATGTTAGTCCCCTATACTACTAGTTTAACCCCTTATTGTTATTAGTACAACCCCCTTATTATATTGATGTACCCATGTAGTGCCCATATTGTTACTATTGTGCCCTTACATTATTATTGTTATGTCGACTCTTATTATATTATGACCCCTTAGACTCCTATATATAGAAAGGAGTTATTGTCATTTGTATCATCCAATTGTTCATTTGTGTAATGTAAAGGAGGTTGCCCCCTCGAAGAGGCTGAATTATAAGGCGTTGATATATCTTTTCTATATTTTTGTGAGCTGGTTTCATAACACAATATTTACAGGTGATGACCAATTGATCTATTCTTGAAAAAAGGATCTTGCAAGGGAATTTGAGATGAAAGACATGGTCTTAATGCATTACTTCCTTGAGCTACAAGTATGGAAAGGTGATGGTGAATTGTTTCTGTCTCAAGGGAAGTATGCCTCTGAAATAATTTAGATATTTCACATGGATAATTGTAAGCTTGTGGACACACCCTAGCTATAAACTAGAGGGAGGATAATGCCACTTCTGGTGAAGAGGTTGATGCTACCATTTATAGCAAACTTTCTTGGTCCTTGATTTATCTTGTGAACATAAGACCTGACATGTGCTATGTAGGAAACCAGCTTAGTCAAGTTATGGTGAGGCGTACCAAGTTGTATTGGAAGGTAGCTAAGCATGTCTTATGGTACCTTAGAGATACTATTGAGTATGGGTTATGGTATAAAAGGACAGAGGGAGTGAATCTCCAAGATTTCACTGATGCATATTCGGAAGGGATTCTATTAAACAAGACAATTACTTCATGTGCTATCTTTAGCATTTGTTATGCAACTATTTCCTAGTATAGTAGGAAGCAGAGGTCTATGTATCATAATTTAGTAGAGGATGAATACATGGTTGTATTTAAAGAAACATGTGAGTCCATATGGATGAGGAAAATACTTGTGTATATTTTCAATCAGGAGATGGATCTGACAGTGACATATTATGATAATTAGAGTTGCATTAATGTCTCCGGGAATCTAGTATTTCATGACAGGTCCAAGCACATTGATATCTGGTATCATCATTTGTGGGACTATGTGTAGAGGATAATTATGTTTCTACAGTACATTCCAATTGAGGAGAAAGATGCTAACATCTTAACAAACGCATTTTGAAGAGGTAAATTCAAATTCCACAGATGAAGTATACTAGTGGTGAAAAATATATTTCTTGCTAAGAGGGAGTGTTAGAAAATGTAGCAAAAACAAATTCTTACTTTTGATTTGTTCCTTAGTCAAATTGAGTAAACCAAATTTCCACATCAACAGGAAAACTTGGAGGTAGTTAACATGTAGGACATGGCCTTGTCTACTAGTTTACTTAGTGAATTAAATTTTGTAGGCTATGTGTATATTTGTGCATGTAAATATTGCTAAGATCTAGCAATATAGGTGTGTTATTATTAGTTGAACTCAGTTAACTGAGCTCTAGTCATTGGTTGAGTTAGTTGAAGGTTAGTTGAGTAGTTAATATTGCAGTTAACTCACTAATATCTTAGTTAACTAGTCATTCAACTAAAAATAGACACAGTCATGCATGGAATTCGAATTGCTCGTTTGGGGTGGAGGAGGCAAGGCTAGTGTAACATGTGTTGTATACTAGTTGAGTGTACAATTGTTGCATGCAATTAGGATATCGATTCCTTGGGAATTGTGCAAGGAAATAGTGACTTACATATTGTTTAGGAGGTCAATTTTTCTTATGTTTTCTCAAGGAAATAAGAGGCTGGAGGAGGTAGAAATTGGCCAAGTGTTGGTTATAAGCTCTCATTTAGTAGAGAGAACAATGTTGCTTTTGTAGGTTGTGCTCAAAGCTAGAGCTTGTAATTGTAATAGTTTCTCTATTCAATTGATTAATACAAAGAGGATTGAGGGGTCTTTCATGTTCTGTTCCACTACAAATCACTGTTTACTTGTGGTTTTGATTGTTGCATGTCTATGCATGCTGTTCTAAATTGTAATTTTCACTCCACAAATTAGTAGAATAGAATTTATGTCCCGATTTCAGTTCAATTTCTTGAGAAGTTGAAATTTCTATCAAATTTATAGAAGAATTTCATCCTCCATATTCAAAATTTTAAACCCTAGCTTCAAAATTTTGAACCGATACTATAACTTCAGCTCCTACAACAACTCATAATTTCATGCATGTGAGAAATCTAGGCATATTTTATAGCAGAAACTTCAAATTTTTCTTGTTTCTCTCTCTTGATTTCTTGCTCCTTACTCTCTTGAATTTCACTCTTCTTTTCTTGGATATCAAATTTTCTCCAGTGTTGCTTCAAATGAAGTTGAAATATCCCTACTTATACATATCCAAGAGGTCAAATTATCCCTTCTAGGGACGACTTGATTGTGTGGGTACAAGAATTACATTTTTGAGTCAAATAAAAATACTTTTCCACTTTCTTTTCAATGTCCAAATGGGAATTGACTCTAACACAATATTTTTAATTATGAAAACTATTCTTTTGACTCAATAAACTCTAAAAGCATGAATAACAATATTGACCTAAATGACAAAATAATTTGAGCATGAAACCCATGCTTGAAAAATAATATTTCTTTTTCTTCTTTCGATATTTACATGAAATATAATATAGCATAAGTACAATAACAATTATTAATACCAAACCTAATTACATTTTCTAACACCCTCTTAACTAGGGAGGCATTCATAATCCCATAACAAGTACAAGGATACTCTCAAACTAAAATGTTCTCATAAGAATAGTTAGATTGGTAAGCCATATTTTTAAGCATCAACATGATGACTATAATTTTCAAATAAAAACTTAGTAAGGCCTTTGACTAACAAGCTCTAAATATTCACAATATTGGAGCATAATGTTGGGAGAAATACATATGGATACCTCAGCCCCTCAAGGCACATACCCCATCAAAATTTTCATAAGATATGTCCTTCTAGGACTTATTTTTATCTTGGATACCCAATCCTGAAATAATATTGGTGCTCTTTGACCACTCTTACATTGGATACACTATTAGATCCTCAGAGAGTGTTGGTCCACATGACTACTTCCTATCTTAAATCCTCAATCCTCAAGGAGTACCAGCTCCTAGATTCTTATCCAATCCTCCATTATCCCTCCCAATGTGATACACTAGACATATGACAATTTGTCCTAGCCTAGTGCATGAAACCTATGGAGAATATAGTGTCCACTATTATTCCTCAACTAAGGAGGAGGTCCTTTATCCTTATTAAATATGAAGGATATTTTCTTTCTTCCTCTCAATCATGTAGACTTTATCATAATCTTTAGTTAATGTCCATCATATGGTTCATCCTTTATTACTTCCATCAGCTACTTGTTCTTCTATGGAGCACATAGAAGTAGTTGCAAGGGCTCATACCTTTCATCTTCATATCATATTTTACCTTAGACCTTCTTGGTTTTTGTGGAGCTGAAATATTTCTCGATCTTCCTTCTTATCATGGTTCATTCCATCATCATTTTATATCACTTTACATTAATCGTAATTTAAAGTATCTTGTCGAACCAATTAATCTAGAGTTATTCATAGCTTTCTCTATCCATCAGGAAAGTGAATATCATCGGATCCAACGTAACCAACAAGCTATTTTGTGATTTGCTACCTTTCCTTCCTTCATGGTGTGCACATTATTGCTATCAATATTTTTAGACAAATTTTTTCCACTCAATCTATGTGATTAGAATTAATTTTAAACCAGACAATTGTAAACGTAATATCTCAATTGCTATCATTCCAATCCGTGTTTCTGCATGATGAGGAATGTTGGGTGTATCGTAGTGATTTCCCTCTACACACTTAGGGAATAATTAGGAAGTTGGGCTTCGTTTATATTTTCAATTCAGCTCAGTAACGCGATACAGCGATCATTATAGGTATGTTCTTTCAAGTATCCAAGTCATATCTCAAACTAATGATCAATATCAAGTTATCAAAATTATATTTATCCAATTATGATAGCCTTTAATATGTCATGTTTTGCTACAATCTCCCTTTGAGATCAACATCCATTGATATGGGCTATGTTCACACTTTCTATCATTCAAATATCAATCAATGTGTTTGTGGAGTGAACTAATAAGCAAGCTTCAAAACATTATCCATCAATGTTTATGTAGATCCCTCTGAAGTTGTCCATCTTTCATTTTTTAGGACACCAAATCAAATGTCGATCAATTCCACCATGTGTTCTGCCCATCCATCATGTTTCTATATATTGGATATATGGAAGAGTTTTAAAACATATCGTCGTGCTCATCTATCATGCTTCTATGTATATGGAAGAGTTATCTCTTACTCATCATGATTTGTTTTGTCGATCAATCAAAGGGAAGAGTTTTATCCAATCCAATATTATCCAAAACATAGCATGCTTGTGATACCAAGCATATTTATGCAACAAAATCTTCCTGTAATATTACTGAATACATGAATTTTACTTCCTAATAAAAAACTCTTGAAGATATGCATACATCTTCCTTTATGATTTCCATCTAATATTATTTCTTTTGAATGAGCTACATATTTTCATGAGGGTAATGTCTAGAGTGATGTTCAAGATGAGGCTCTTTCTCCAAGATGATAACTAGTCAATTATATATTCATGCTAGAACTCGATTACCTTCTTTTCTATGAGCTTTGTTAATAATGGCTTCCATAATTTTAGTATAAATATACATTCTTGTATGTTACAAAGAATTTTACAGTGAAGGACCTTCATAATTACTATCAAGGATCCTTGTTATCATTTCTAGCGAGTAGTACTCTTCTATAATGATGCGAATGTCAAGAAATAATTGCATGAATGGTGCAGTGTTAGATGGTCCAAAATATTCTATCTTTTCTTGATGACTACTACTGATGAGATGAAATTGATGATGTAGACTCTAATCCTTCCAATTATCTATGGTTCTTTCCATGATGTCATGCTCCAAAAACCAAAATTCTTGTACAAACATACATTTTATTATAATCAAAATGTTATAATGAAAAATAAAACATACTATAAGAAAACCTAATATTGAGTGAGTCCCTCAATAACATATATCCTTAATGTCTTCTTCCTTTGGTTTCTTTTTGGGTTCTTAATTTTATTCGATTCTATGTGCTCCACTTCTTTCCTTCCTTTTATTATTCCTTTTATTTTGTGGGTCTTCAGGAAAATCCCTCTTAAACTATCCATATTCATTGCAACCAAAACATTGCACTTTGGACATATCTTGAATTCTTCAAGGCTACTTATTGTTCCTTTGATCAGGTTCAAACATTATAAACTTCTTTCTTCTTCTTCACTTTGGTAGAAAAAGCTTGAGAATTTTCATTTCACTCAGCATCATCCTTTTCATTTATTCTTGTTTCATCTATAATACACAAAGAATATCTTTCATCAATGTTCAAAGTGCCCTTTCTTGAATAAATGGTTTTCACAAAGCTACTCCATTCGGGAGGTAATGCATTGAATATACACAATATTATTTCATAATTAGAAACAAATTCTCCAATCCCTTATAATTGATCTCTCAATTGTGATACCTTTAAGAGATATCAGGTCTAATTCTTCATCCTTTTTTACCTTATCTTGTAAATATTATTCCTTAGAGATATCTTCTTACATATAGTGCTAACTAAATGCAATTTCACCAACTTGTTATATATACCATTAGGTGTACCCAAATTTGCAGCAAAAGGAGTGAGATAATCCTTAATGCATTCAATGAGAATCCTTTGAGCTCTCACTTATCCTTTCATGTACTTGGCCTATTCTTGAGACTTATCTTTCTTTGGTTCTGAAACTTTTCCTAGAACATGGTCCATGACTTTATTTTCTATAGGTATCAAATCTATTATTTTATTCTGTGCTTGAAAGTTTGTTGACCCATCGACCCCATCATTCCATTATTTGGTCAAGGAAACAATGTTCATTCCACCTCCCTTACTCATGCTTCTAAAGTTGGTAACTCTTCCAATGCCAAGATTGAATGTGAAATCCTGTATGATCAACTTCAGACCATCCACCGCATCACTCGTCAATTAGAAAAAGCTATTGGATTGATTCTAGGAGTAATTATTATTCCATATTATCCAAAGAAGAACAATAACACAACCACAAGAATAGTAGTATCATTAGTTGGAGAAGTGGTTATTTCCGTTCTTGAAGAATTACGAGACTTCATGGAAAGGGAAGAAGAACCTCCACTCTTTCATGGAGGTAACAGAGGCAACATCTTACTCTCGGGCCCAGCATTTGGTGGGATAGGAAGAGAGGAAGACAAAGAGGAAGAAGAACCATCAAATTCTAATAAAGAGGAGGAGGACAATGAAGAAGAAGACATGGCCAATCAAAATCTAGACTAGATGACTTAGGGCCCACTAGCACTTCTGGGTGTTGTGCAAAATATTCCAAAGCATTCAAAGAAGCTTTTAGTGAAGTCTAACCCCGATAAGATAGTGAATGATGAAGACCATCTGGATAAATTTTGCCTACATGTGCAAACACTTGAGGTATCTCACGATGATGTTGCACGCAAAATTATTCCATGTACCTTGGATGGTATAGAAATTGTATGGCACCATAGCCTTCCTCCAAAATCCATCCAAAATTGGAGGGGGTTCAAGAAGATCTTTTGTGAAAAATTTGATGATGACAAGGCCCCTTCCATGTTATTAAAAGATTTGGGTAACCTTATGATGGAGAAAAAGGAGAAAGTGAAATATTTCAACTAGAGGTTCAATCACATCTTGAATAAATTTTTGGAAAATACAAAACCTCATGACTCCATCACCATATATTACTACATTTCTTCCTTGCCAACAAGTATTGCACAGTTTGTAAAGAGAATTGTGAAACAAAGACTGACTGAAAATTACGAAGAGGCTATCATTATTGAGAACTACTTGCATGCTATTGGAGTCATCTCAGATGATGAATCAGCAAAAGACTCCAAGGACATGGGTAAGAGGTCTCATGCCTCTATGAGTAAGGGTAAGGAGAAAGAACCTAATGATCTTGAAATCCTTATTTGTCTCATCATGTCCTTGACTAATGAAATGGAAAACTAAAAAAAAGAACAAGAGAGATTACCGTAAGAATTAAGCCCCCCAAGTACCTATTCAAAAGGAATGCAACTTCTAGCAATGGTAGTAACTAGCCAGTAAAGTTTGCGCATAGTTCATATGTTTTCCTGAACATTGAGAAGATAGACACATATCAATATTTCATGTTTCATCAAGAGCATCATTCAAAAATGATGTGCCCACAATGGAACCAATTCATGAGCAAGATGGTTGCACAACTTGTTGATTCATTCATGGCTGAAGAGCAGACTGAGCCTACTGAAGAGAGGGAAGAATATATTGTAGCTGATGAAGCTCCAAGTGTCGGGCATGTAGTGAACATATTTAACTATGTTCTAACATTCCAAAAGAGTATTGTTGATAGTTTTCCTTTTAGTGATGGTCTGACCCAGAAGAAGAACAATCGATACAACCAAAGAAGTCAAGGGTCGACCAACATAATTGAGTTTCCAGAGTAGAAATTCAAAGAAAACATGTTAAGGAAAATTAACCGACTGACTAACTTAGTGCACAACACTCATAGAAAGTCTAAGAAAGTTGTTTCAATGAAAATTGTTTTCGATAATAGTAAGGACAAAATCATCCCTCTCGAAACCATAAACCAAGTTCCATCCCCAGACACTTCAGTCAGTCTTCCCACTATGGAATATAACATTGTAGATGATATGAAGAAGGTTCATGTGAACAGCTCCGTGTTCGAATTAACAAATATCAAGAGCCAGTGGGACATCCTTCTACTGGCACTTGGGAAAATCCAGGTAATGCTACCTCTTCGGACAAGGGATCTAGTAAGTCTCCTGATACTCTCACATATGTACTTAATGCACTCATGATGGATGCAAACACAAACTCTGCTCGTCATTCTTTTTGAAATCTTCAATTTCAATGTACACAATTGCTTGGTTGATTTAGTTGCACTAGTGAATGTCATGCCATTATTTGTTTCCAAGAAAATCAATGCTAAATGGGAAAGGAAAAATGCACAAATTATTCAGTTGGACAAAACTCATGTCCAGCAAATTGGTGAACTTAGAGATGCCATCATCCATTTATCATCTGATGAATGATTCCACTAGTGCATCAACATAGTGATTGTGGACATTCCAAAAGCATATGGAGTGTTGCTAAGTAGAGACTAGTCTAGAAAGCTTCAAGCGTACTTTGCCACAGACTAGTCACACTTATTGCTTCTGTATAGGGGCATAAATAATCATTTTTGGGTAGAATCAGAAAGATATATGAAACACACGGTTACTCCCTTGAACGAACATAATGAGCTAATCGATTTCAAAAAATTATTATTTAGAAATTATTTTCTTGAAACTCAACTGGCGTGTTATCCTGCACAACCATCCCTAGTTGAACCAGACACACAGTTGGATCTCCTTCCTTGTCCAATTGGTGATAATGAACTCTGTACAGTTATTAGTAGTGTTACTAGTAATAGTATTAGTGTAGTCCATATTCATTGTACATATGATCTTTGGACTATGTATTTCGATAGTTCCAAAATGCAAGAGGGTTTTGGAGTTGGTTTCATTTTAATAGACAGACTGTAGAGAAAGTATCTGATCTCTAGCTGCTTGGAATTCAAGTGCATGAATAACACTGCAAAGTATGAAGCACTCATCTTGGGCTTACAAAAGTCCATTGACCTCAACGTTGTCATCCTGAAAGTGGTAGGTGACTCAGAAATTGTGGTGCAACAGGTATGTAACACCATACATTATGTGTCACCTCATCTTAAAAGTTATAAACAAGAGGTATGTAATCTTATCTCCCATTTCCAAACTCTTAATATTATTTATTTCCAAGAATGCGTAATGAAACTACAAACTCCTTGGAAAATGTTGTTCCTAGGATGTCACCAATGAGGCATGATTCTTCTATTGAAATTATTTATAAACCTTCAATCCCAGATAATATCACTAATTTATGCATTTTTTTTATGACCAACAGATACTGTATTTTATGGAAAATGCTGACATGTTCAAAGACATAGGGATCGATGAGGAAAAGCATGAAAAGGAACTTTAGGACACAACCAATGCAAATAAAGGGAACCTTATCCCCAAGGGTGTGGTATCATTGGAAAATTTATATGATCTAAAGAACCGCTTCGAGATACCTATCAATGCCAAGACCCATAGTTCCACTTTATCGTATGAGTAAATCCACTTGGGAACTGAGATGGGCTTGAAATATGTCAATCTTGGTAGTTGTTGCACACCACAAGAGCATCGAGATTTCATCTTCTTATTCAAGTAGTATCGTGATGTCTTCGTGTGGACGTATGATGAACTCAAGACATATGACACGTGAATCATCCAACATGTAATACCAATCAAGGAAGGGGTGAATCCATTTCAACAAAAACTAAGGAAAGTTCATCCAACACTTGAGGCTCTCATATAGAAGGAGCTGAGAAAACTATTGGATGCTCAGATGATATACAAAGTGTGACACTAGATGTGGGTGTCCAATTTGGTTCCTGTGAGGAAGAAGTATAGCAAGATCTACCTATATGTATATTTTTAGAATCTTAACCACGCCTTGGAGAAGGATAACTACCCCATGTTTTCCATGGATAAAATATTGCAAATGGTACAAAGGTCTAAATTTTTTTCTTTGCTAGATGGATATTCAGGATATAACTAGGTTTTGGTTGCAGAGCCTGATAGACTTAGACAACATTCAAAATGAAGTGGGGCACATTCACATTTCGGCAAATGTCATTTACACTAATCAACGCTAGTGCAACATTCCAATTTGTAATGGACATCACCTTCCACGAGCTTATTTTCCAGAGCTTAGTGGTCTATCTTGATGATGTAATAATATTCTCCAAAGAGAGGTCAAACCACCTATGCCACTTGAAGAAGATTTTCGAATGATGTCCCAAGTAAGGGATATCCTTGAATGCCAAGAAGAGCATATTTATAGTATTTGAGGGTAATATCTTGGGACACATCATTGTTAAAAGTGGGATCAAGGTAGACTTAGACAGGGTCATGGCTATCACGTAGATTGCCTTCCCAGTGAATTAGAAATCCATGTAGTATTTCTTGGGGAAGATCAACATCGTCTGCAAGTCCATCTTCAACTATGCCTAGATCATCAAACTAATACAATAGATTGTGAAGAAGGACAAAGTTTACAAATGTGATAAAATGGAAAAGGATACATTTACCCGTATCAAATATGCTATAGCAAAAGCCCACATTGTACAACCTAGACTTTGATAAATACTTCTTTCTCTACACTTTTGCTTCTGATACCTCTCTTGTTGTTGTACTTACTCAGAAGGATGAATTGAGCAATGGATGACCTATATCCTTCATGAATTTAAGTCTACAAGGACCAAAGCTTAATTACCCCACCGTGGACAAACATGCTTATGCATTATACAAGGTGTTAAAGCATTTCAGGCCCTACAGATTGAAGAATCATTATGTTATATTTGTTCCACACACTAAAGTAAGGTCATTTTTTGTTGAACGCGATTTGGGTGAAAGGAGGGTGAACGAGATGACAGGGTTACAAGAGTATGATCTAGACATCAAGCTAGTTCACACAGTTAAGGGTAATGGTATTTGCCAACTAGCAGCAAAAGTAGCAAACATGAAAAGGGAAGGAGAATAGTTTGGAGTATGGGAGAAAGAGATTGAGATGTATAACATCAAGTGAGCCTCCCCCACTACAGACATAAAATCTTGGTACACAGATGTGCACCAATATCTGGAGCACAAAACAGTTCCCTCTCACTTTTCCAGGTGATAGAAGAGGGAACTCTGACTTAAAGCGTTATGTTATCAATTGGTACATGGGGTGTTGCTCAGAAAGCACCACAATGTAGTATTTCTCAGGTGTTTGGAGGCACACGATTCATAAAAGGTATTGTACGATCTCCATGATGAACCAGCCAGGGGACACTTTTAAGGAAACACCACAACACATAAGGTTATGCGAGCTGACTTGTACTAGCCTACATTATTCAAAGATTCTTATGCCTATGCCTGAAAGTGTTAAGTCTATCAAAGGTGTGCAGAAAAATTAGAAGTTAGCAACCCCAATGCAGCTAATTGCAGTCAAATAACCTTTCCAATAGTGGGGCTTGGACATCATTGGGGAAATTTTCCCACACTCATCAAAGAAACACCGCTACATTTTAACAACTATATATTATTTCACGCAGTAGATGGTGGCAGTTGTTCTAAAATAGGTGAAAGATCAGGGAGTGATAAGCTTTCTACAATGTAACATCATTTCTAGGTTCAACGTTCCTCTGTCACTTGTTTTTGACAATGAAACATACTTTTCATCATTAAGAATTTATTATTTTTCATTGGAAAATGGTATTATATTGAAGCATTAAGCAAATTACTATCTACATGAGAATGGTCTTATTGAGTCCACGAAAAAGAACCTTATATTTATCATAAAAAAGAACATATTCTCTGAACAACGAAATTGGCACTCTGCTTTGGTGAATTCCTTATGGGCTGATCATTTCATGCCAAAGCCTTCCCTAAACACCTCCCCTTACTTCCTAGTGTACGTAAAAGAAGCCATCCTCGCATCGAATATTTACTTTCCCACTCTCCAACTATCACAAGAATCCCAAGGAAAGCCACGTCTTTTAGTTTAGCGTAGGATAGACACTATGCATAAGCTGCATGCAGAAAGGTTGAAAGCTAAATAATTTTTTCACTTCAATAGAGTCATATCAAGACATGGTTTGACAAGAAGTCTGGAGTGAAAAATAACTTTAGTATGGGTAACTTAGTCTTAAAGTGGGATAAAGCCCAAGATGACAAAGGTGAACACACTAAGTTTCAGTCCTTGTGGATTGGGCCATACATGGTATGAGAGAATCTTGGCCAGTACAAATATTGTCTTCAATCACTTGATGGAAAGATTGACTCTCTCCTTGCCAATAGCCAGACTTAAAATAATATTTTCATTAAAAAATATGGGGTTGTGCCCCGCACTATGTACATAGTCTTTTCTTGTTTTTTTTTTGTTTCTTTTCTTAAATTTTGTTTTGGTTTCTATTTTGTGAATAAGTGTTGTGCATGAACATGTTGTGGCTTCTAGGTGTGTGTGTGGCTAAATTGTAAAGAGGCTTGTAATGATTCGGCATTTGTTAGCCTTTTATCCATCTTCCTTATGTTCATTACATCTTTTAATATATGAAGTTCCGATAGAAAATATGATCCATCCATGAGGTGCGTTTTGGTCCAATTATGAACCCATGGATAGTCCATAAGGCTCATGCCTATACTCGGTTTTTATTCTGGTGTTCTCAAGCTCATCCAATTAGTATAAACAAAGAAGGTGAAAATCTAAATGAGAAAACCTAAATCAGAGGTCTATATATGCTTCTCTTAAGGAAGAACCTCTTCTTCTCTCAATAAGTCAGGATCCCTCATCTACACTAAAATAAATAAGTGTCAATGCACAATTCTCTTTAAATAAATAAATACAAGCGAAAGAAGAGAAAATATTCTTATGTAGAGAGTTGAATGGAACAACTTTGTCGGGGTACTATCCAGGCTTGCTGGCAGCAAAGAAATGTTTATGCTTCTACATGACTTTGTCAGGGTACTGTCCAGGCTTGTTGGTAGCAGAGAAACAATAGAGATGAAAAGCCATACTTTTAAAATCTTAATCGCGCAAGCTAAACTACCCTTCCCAACTTGAAACATTGTGATTATGTTGAATCTTATGTTGTTTTCAACTAAGAAGGTATACAGGGGGCCATGTCTACTCATAGGTTACATGGGAAGGCCAAAGTTATATGCACAATGAATCAATACTCCTTAAGGAACCAAGGCCCTACACAAAAGAAACAACCACAATAGAGAAGTTGGAGTTCAACCAGTGTGTCGCCAAGTGTTGTAGCTACTGCAAAACCCTCTAAACTTTTGGCTTGCACTCAAATTTTGGATCCTTCCTTGGTCTTTTCCCTGATTGTTGCAAACACTTAGGCTCATTTCATGAGATTTCTTGAAGTTCTTTGGCTTCCTTTTCATGGTGGATTAACTGTTGTATTTTGGCATGTTTGACTTTCGTACAATGTTTATGAGCCTTTTCTGGTGGTTCAAAGTCAATATTTGTGTATATGAGTTGCCACAAAAATGTAAACATCTATCACATTCATACACAAAGCCTTAAACACTGTCACACAAGTGTCTTCATGGTCATCCTAAAGTCTATCTTGAGTGTTGCACTTGTCATATCTTTTCATGAGGTAGTCACACATAGGGGAAGGCTTTGTTTGTGTGTTCTAATGATCTATGTTTCCATGTCATCAAAGTATGCTAAGTGTGTAATCGTAGTTCAATTTCAACATGAGTCCATCTCTCTTTCCACACAGCCATTTTCGGAAAATCTTCTTGACCGGGCAACTTAGCTTCACCGGACCTAGACTGAGGTGCACACTATGTAGTCTTAGCCCTCTTGGATGCAACGATACTGCTTGAAACTACATAGTGCATAGTCCCTATCCTTCAGGGCTACTATCCTACACAATTCCTAAGTCCAACAGCCTCACTTTACCTCCATAATTACACAATTGTGCCTCTCGATTTTCCTTTAATTGTGTATTTCACATCTTCAATCTCAAGCCTTTTCCTTACCAACTGGAACTGTGCAGAGTATAGAAAACCCATCCTCCCTTGGCCTCCAAAACTACGCAAATTCTTCCCCCAGTGTCCTTACATTAGTCGGAACTCACTGTCTCTAGAAACTGTGCAGTTTTTCCCTTCAACCATCCCAATTGCCTATTACCCCTTTCCTCCTAAAATTGTGCAGTCTATCCTCCTAGGGATCCATCCCGGAACCTTCACTACTTGCTTGACTATGCAATTTTGACCCTTAGTGGGCACTGCACAATTTTTCCCCTCAGTGAGGACTATGCAGAAATATCACTTAGCCTAGCCTCAATTGTGTAAAACACAGTCTCAGTGATCAAGGTCTCCCCATATTTGTTGGAACTATGCAACACATAGTGACTAATCCCTTTCTTCCAACCTATGACTTGTCTCGGACTCACTTCATGGATAATAATGTATCATCTTAGACTAGGGGTTTTTTGGATTGATGTCATCCCATCATGAGTGAATTGTAGGAATAGATACACTGTCAAGTCATGGAAAGATAATGAACAATAAGAAGGAGGAGGGAAGCATGCCTAAAGATTCTCTTGTAGATGAACTCACAAGTGCATCTATCAAGAAGAATCAAAGGGACACATGTTTTTAACTACCATCTGAGACTTAAGATCATTAAAGACTCCACATCACCAAGCCATGTAGAGGAGAAGAGAATTCATATCCAATACGACATCTAGCGCTCAACAACAACAATAACTTGACATTGACACATCATCAAGCAGTCCATGTTAGCAGTGTCATGTCATGTCATGTCATGAGTAGTCATATGCCAAATCACTATTATGGATCATGTGTAGTGTATTCAAATGTATTGTAAAGGGGAAGTCCATAGGACACACATGAATATGAAGAGTCATGTAAGTTGAAAAGTCATAGGCAGTTGAACAGTCATGAGGGTACTCAAAGAGTCACAAGGGGAAGCATCATTCCTTGGTTATATATACGCCATCATTGTGTGAGCAAAGGATTTTCACCTTGGCTCCTCCCGCAAGGAATTAGAGAGATCAGCTAGCTATTTGAGGAGAAATGAGTGGCTCCATTGTCCCACTAATGGGACTAGTGATGTACATTGCAAACATGTGCCTTGGAAACTTTTCTTAATAAAAGAAGCCTTTTAAGGCCAACACGTTAGTATTGCATGGACAATGAATGTTTGTAAGAATATTATGTCGACATTTTTATTCATGTTTTCTTTCACATGTATTGAGATAGCTGAACTATTTCAGTTATTTTAGTGCTTGTATTACTGAGAATGTGTTGTAATGGTTTTTATTGTTGTCCCACATTTGTGGACTATTTTGAGGGATACTAGACAAATATTTCCTTGTTTGTTGGTTGTAAGGACCATCACATCCATTGTGGACTATTTCGCTAGATGTTAGATAGATCCTTCTGGTTCATGTGTGTCTCTTCCTGGGTGGTACTATTACCTCTCACATAGATGCTCACTTTTTTTTCCCATTTGTAGTAGAAGAACCTTGACATAATTTCAACTGCACACTCACTAGGCACACTTCCCTTTCTTTTCAAAGACACCATTTCATCACTCTCTTGTGCTGACAACTAGAGCCAAGGGAAATATTTAAGGATTTGGAAACGGTCCTTTATACTAGATGGGACTTCTATGCCAAATGGTGTAAGGTCTAATTGGGACTTCAGATAGGGAAGATCCCCTGAATTTTGGCAAGTCTAGCACCATCAACAGGGTGAGAGTGTCTCATAGGACCTTCCTAATTACAATGAGATTTTGAGTTGAGATTGAGCTCCCCAATGTGGTTTCAAGTTGAGATGCGCTCCCTGACGTTGTAGCAGATTGAGATAAGATCTTTGATGTTTATGATGTTAATTGAGAGTGCTAGCCTAAGCTCCCCTACAATGTCAAATTGTTCTTCTTTTAGAGTCAAGAATGTTTAACATATGAGCAGATAAAGTCAAGACATATGTATGGATAACCAAAAATGAGAAAACATGAACAATGACGATATTTGATGACGAGATACTTGAGATAGTACATAATTTTATGATAGGATACTTCCAATGATTACATGATGTAATTGGAATTTCTCCCTAGCTGAGAGGAATTTTTAATTTTGCAGCTTAGTGATAAATTCCAAACATGGGACAAGATTCCTCTTTTCGAAAGGACCAATTTTGACTATTGAACTACTCAATTTGGACAAAGGAAAGTTTTTTTTTGAATTGACTCCCACATGTGCACAAAAGGATAGGTCATCCCAAAAGAGAAATTGGACACCCATAGATGGCTATAAATAAAAGTCATGTGACCCTAGTTTTGACAATCATCATGATCAGTGTTCTTTCTTTGGGTTTCGCTCACATAGGTCTAAGGAAGGGTCATGGAGATTAGTTCATAAAGGACCGAGATTGAAGGGTCTAAAGCTCATGTGTGTTTTTATGGTTTTGGTTTCCAACTGTACGCATGCTTTAGGAAAATTTAGGTCACAACTCCAAACGCATAGTCTCACATGGGTGGTTGGAGGGTTTCATTTAAAAATATTTAGAAAATAAAATTGTAGTCAATAAATTAATACATAAACAATTTAGATTATGATAGGAATGTAGCATTACTAATTAAAATGCACATAAAAAAATGATAATCTAATAACAACTGAAATTAAATACTAATCAATAGTATTATTCTGGGTGAAGACTCAACCTATGAGCTTCATTAAGGAACATCACAAGAAATCTTCAATTCTATTCTAATAATATAATATTGAATAGTCCATTTAAGTATCATAAGAGTAAATAAAAAACCATTTCTAAATAACAACAAATGCTATTTCAAGGAACAATAATAAAAAATTAAGGAAACAACACATGCATGTCTAAGGAAACAAAAATCAAGGAGAGATGCAATAAACTAGAATATAATCAAAACTCAAAATAACTATTTAACATTCAAATGAAGAAACAACTAGGTAGAAAGTAACATCATACAAACAAACTATCTGTTTTACATATTCAAGATAGAATCTCATCTAGGGGAGTTAGACCAATTTCCCAGGAGTTATTTTGTCTTAAATAAAACTCAACTTAGATTATGAGTAAATGAAGACTAAATTCAATCAATATCTCTTTTCATTAAAAACATATTAGAGAAGTAAGTAAAATAAGAAAAAATTTCTTATCCATGTCCTAAGTTCAACAAATGTCCATCACCGAGTTAGAGGTGACTTCCTCTATTTATATTACAAAAGAGAATTACAATAGAGTGTTACAAGGTAAGGAATGTCCTAAGAATTAGGGATTATTAAAAAATTATTTCTAATTCAATAAAATTCCCCTATCTCTAACAAAGAAGCCAAAAATTATTTTGCTACAACCAATGCCTTATCATAGGAACATATCCCACATGGATGTTGCCTTTTAGCCAAAAATAATTCTAGATGCAACTGCCCTGTGTCAATCTTCAAAATCCCTATTTATCACAAAGTCTTGTTCCACAAATTGTTAGCTTAATTATAGATAAAATGACCTTTTTTTAATCCATTATAACATAATCTCATAAATAAATAAGTTTCACCAAACCCTGAGTTATGATAAGAAAACAGATTTAAATGTCGACCAAAAATGATATGAAAGATACAAAATCAAATGGGAGAAATAGGACAACTATAAAACCAAACACCAAGTCATATATTATGTCAGATGTATGTCTCATATTTTATTTCATTGTTCTCTATATTTTGCATAATTGTAAATTTACATGCATGCACTATTAATAATAAATCTATAGATCCAAAAATGTAATAAAATTGTAATAGTGTAGAATTTTAAATTTTAAATATAATTTTATCATGTATATTGTGAAAAATTGTCCAATGGACTATAAACAACATTTTATGGACCTTATTGGTATCATAGCAGGTTTCCTTGGGTATGTTGTGGATATTTTCTAGATTGGTTGGGCCAAAAGTTGTAAAAGCCTAATAATGGAAGACAATCAATGAATAACCGTCGTGATCCTACAGAGGATAGGTTTTTGTGCCTGGAACAACAAGTCTCTTATATAAATCATAATTTATATCTCCTCATAGTGACCATAAGAAATAATATTAGGATATTTGGAGAAGATGGGGGTTAAAATGCATAGGAAAAATTAGAAGAGGGATCGAGACTTCGTAGATTGGGAAGAAATGGAGAAACAACCAAAGAAAGAACCTGAAAATTATAAACCCATTTCAAGTGTCTTGAATTAGTCACAACCCTTGTTCAAAATAGAACTGAAGATCAATATCAAGTCATACCATGGTGAGAATGACGCTTTGAAGCTAAATCATTGGTTGCAATAGCTGGCAGTCTATTTCAGTGACCATCAAATTGATGAATAGTAGAGGATTTCGTTTTTGTGGTGGAAATTGGAGGACCATGCCATAACTTGGTGGGAAGGCCACACAAAGACCCTGAGGTTGGAGAGAAGGCCTCCAGTGAGTAAGTGGGAGGACTTTAAAACCCTCACTAAGTCACAATTTACCCTATTGGATATTTATAGGACCAATGGATCTAGTCGTAGTACTTTAGGAAAAGGATGGGGAAAAGCATGTAGGAATACACCATAGAGTTAAGAAAAATGGTTATGATTATAGGTATCTCTCCAAAGAACTTGGATGTACTTCTAAAGTATTTATGGGGTCAACATTTTCACTTGCAGGAGTAAGTGATGTTTTTCAAGCCTAAGTCGGTGGATGTGACTTGTGTACAGGAACAATACCTAGAGAAAATAGGCTTGAAGAAAGTGTAATCAAGTGGATTGAAGCAAAAGGAGTAACAAGAAAATTATAAGGAGGGGAAGAATAATAGAGAATGGGGAAATGATAAAAAGAAAGTAGCCACAAATCACCATTGCAAAGATCCCAACCACCACTACAACATTGATGATCATACAAAAGAGAAGTGTTGGAAGTTGCATCTAGATATTAACCCAAAGAACAAAAAGAAAGACAATAAGAATAGGAATCTCATCACCACTAATTTGAGCAACTAAGTTTAAAGAAACTTGAATGTGGATGAGAAGGTAATATTTACATTAGTGTAAAAGGAGGTGAATATAAGTAGCCTTTAGTAGTAGGAAGAGAAAGAAATGACTAAAATATTCCATATAAAGATATAGGTCAAGAACACTACGATTGATGCTTTATTTTACTTAGGATTGTAGGAAAATATCATTGCAGTAGAGCTGGTGATGAATTTGGGGTCGGAATCCTATGATCATCCAAGCCCATATCTACTTAGATGGGTAAATAAGGATGAAAAATTAAAGTTAAGAAAACAATGGAAATTTAGATGTTCCAATAGTGTTGATTTTATTGATGAAGTAGAACAAGATGTGATTCCTCTTCATGTATGAGGAGTTGTGTTTGGGAGTCCCTACATGTACATGTGAGAAGAGATATTCATATGAAGAGCCAACCCATATCATCTCTTCAAGGATGGAAAATCATTCATTGTCAATGTGCACAAAGGAAAGATAAATATTTCCCTCATAAGATCCAACCAAGCGAAGAAATTGATCAATCTATAAAGAAGTATGTTTTATTGTTTTTAAGAGAAAATTAGTCTCCAAAAGAGTAAGTAAGAGGTAAGGCATCCCTGGAGGGGTCTAAGAAACACAAATAACAACTGGAAGAGTTTCTATAGGAATATAGGGATGTTTTCTGGGAGACTAAGGGTTACCACCTAAGAGGGGAGTGGATCATGAGATCCAACTATTTTCAGATTCACCATTGCCAAACATTGGGCTATACAAGAAGTCTGTTACAGAAGCAAGTGAGGTGAAGAAAAATTTACAATAGCTAGTGGAATATGGTGTCATTCGACCATGTACATCACCATGTGGGTCATCATTGTGCCAAAGAAGGAAGTGACTTGGAGGATGTGTGTAGATTACATAGCATTGAACAAAATCATGCTCAAGAACAACTAGCCCCCACCCATGATAAATGATCTATTGAATCAGTTGTAGGAAGAAAAATACTTCACCAAGTTTGAATTAAAGCTAGATATCACTAGGTTCAAGTCAAAGAAGAAGATACCTAGAAGACTACTTTCAAAACCAAACAAGATTTGTATGAGTGGTTAGTCATGCCATTTGGCTTATGCAATGCATCGGCTATAGTTATGATATTGGTGAATGATGTATTGTGCCATTTTATAGATTCATTTGTTATTTTTTATTTAGATGATGTACTAGTATACAATTCTACCTCGAAGAAGCACATCTTGCATTTGAGGGAGGTGCTTGAGACATTACAGAAGCAATAGTTTCTGGTGAATCTTAAGATGTGTGAGTTTTCACATCAATCTTTAGTGTGTCTAAGGTATTTGATAAGTGGAGGGGCTCTGAAGATAGATCCTAACAATATGAAGGCCATCATCAAATAGTGATTTCCTACTAATGTTTCTGATGTCAGGAGTTTCATTAGTGCAGCAAAATACCTCAGGAAATTCATACCCTCATTTTCTGTTGTAGCAACACTACTACATGTCATGAAAACAACATGTGGTAAGAGTTCCTAGTAGGTAAATAGTCATCAGATGAATTTTGAGGAGCTAAAGAAGAAGATTAGTTAAGCTCCAGTTTTGGCATTACCAAAATTGCAGCAGCTATTTGAAGTGGAGACATATGTGAGTGTGTATGCTATGGGAGCGATCTTGATGTAGGGAGGAAGGATTGTACGATGCCATTTTGAAGTATTTCATGAGGAAGTACTTAACTACCATACCTATGACAAGGAGATATATGCCTCAATGCAAGCTGCAAAGAAGTGGAATATGATGGGAAAGGAGACAATATTCCACAGAGTTCACCAGCCACTGCAGTACTTGGAGTCCTAGAGTAAGCTGCAATAGACCAGGACTTATAAGTGGATGGGGTTTCTAGAACAGTTTCATTTGGTGATCAAGAACAAGAAGGGAAACACAAAAAAGTTAGATGACGTGATTTCAAGGCCACCCATATCAAAGATCACAACTTTAGGGACTCTTATGCACATGGAGTCATTCACCCTTAATGCATATAGTGAGGCATATTTAGAGGATGATGACTTTAAGGAGGTGTTTAAACAATTGGAGAGTCAGATTCATGTGAACGATGGAAATAACACTATTGACCACCATCTCCAAGTTCGGTTACACTACAGGATCTATAAGCTATGTGTTCCTAAAGGTGATTGATTATAGTTAAATAGAGAGGCTCACAACTCCATGGTTGCAAGTTGCTTTGGTGTAGGGAAGAACATGGCCAAGTTGCATAGGTATGTGTATTGGCTGAAGATGCAAGAAAAGGTAGTGATGATCATAAGAAGAAGCATGTTTTGTTGTATTTTCAAGCTTATAAATAGGATATAGGGTACACATCATCCCTTACCTATACCCACTCATCCTTGGGAAATCATTTCCACAAACTTGTGAGAGGCTTACCAACAAATAAGAAGGGACAAGATTACTTGTTTATGGCAATTGACAGGTTCAACAAGATGTGTGTTCTAATGCCCTGTAAGAAGACCATCAGTGGGAAGGAAGTAACAAACTTGTCGTTTGGATAAGTATAGGTGCACTTCGGGATAAAGAGGAGCATCATTTCATATAAGGACAAAATATTTCTCAATGCATTCTGGACGACATTGTGGGAGAAGATAGACACAAATTTGAAGAGATCTATAACATTCTATCTACATATTGATGGGAATACAGAACTAGTCAGTAATACTTTGGGGCAACTTCTAAGGGGATACAACCAGAAGCATCCAAAAGATTGGGATGAAAATCTAGTATGTATACAACATTCTTACAATAGAGAAATACACACTTCTACAGAAAGGTCCACATTTGAAACTTGTTTTGGATATTTGTCACCTTCACCTTTGGACACTGCATAAGGGAAATAAGGAGGAGTGAGGGAAAATCTTACAGGAGATGCCTTAATGGATGAGAAAATTATAAAGAAGAATAGAAAAATCCATATATAGATATAAGAGACACTGCAAAAGTCATGGGAGAATCATATAGTTAGGCTTGAGCAACATAGAAAAAAGAAATCATTCAAGGTGGGAGATAAAGTATGGCTACAATTGAGCAAGGAGAGACTACAGGGGCCTATTAAGAAATTAAAGGCTCTGAGGTATGTTCCCTTCAAGATATTAGAAAAGGTGGTTGATAATTCCTATAGACTTATTTTACCACCATATATGCACGTTTACTTAGTCGTGAATGTAGAGAAACTAAAACTCTATGAGCCCTCCATTCTAGATGAAGAAGAGGAACAAGTCCTACCTCCTGTGGAGGATTCGACACTAGATTCTTAGGTAGAGTTGATAGAAGATAAAATTTTGTAGAAAAGGTCTAGAACTATAAGATAGGGGCAACATGACCTTTGGAATATTGGGTTGAAAGGAAAACTTCTAGGCAATGCTAAATGGTCCACCAGAGAGAAGGTGGACAAAAAATTTCCTCACCTCATATAATAGAATATTTTGGGGACCAAAAACCTCCCAAAATAGGCAGGTGTGATCTATATTATATCATTATATTATTTTTCACCTATCTCAATGCTTTTAGAGTGGAAAAAGTGTAGGAATCAACTTCCAGGATCTTTTTTACTAGTGGAACCTAGTTTGGAAATTGGAGTTTGAAACCTTTTCGGAGAATTTTGAGGCATGAAATGACGTTTTTTGTAGGTAAATCTTTTCCACTTTAAAATTGTACCTTTTTAGCCTACTCTACACATAAATACCTTTCTAACAGCACAATAATCATGTCAATAAAAGTATGTATATGAAAGTTATGCCATGTCGAAGTTAGGCTTATCATTTTCATCAACATAATTTGAGAGGATGCCATGTCATCCCCCATTATTCATGGAAAAGGGGATAACCACTTTATTATGATGTGTAATACTCTAGAAGAGTCTATATTTTAAATCTAGTTAAGAGTTGAAGTAGTTAAACCTAACCACTAGTAGACTATTGAGTTATGTTATAACTAAGCCACTAGGAGGAAAATAGGTTACATTCTTTTGAGTGCATTTGTTCCATATTTGAGCAAAAATAATCAACAAGGATAGGAGATAGATCACACAGAGATAAATTGTGCACTATAGTAACCCACGAGCTACATGCCATACTTCTTTTTACTCACAACCATATTTCCATTGCATAGAAAGAGAGTGGAGCAACCTCACCTTCTAGTTAGGTTTTACTCCAAAAAGGTTTTCGTAGGTCATATCTTGATCTAGGTGGATCTAGAGACACACATAGGGTAAAGAGGGTTTATGGAAGCTCAAAAATCAAATTGATCAAAATTCTTTTGAACTACGACCAAAGCGTAGATCTTGTCGTCCTGATTGCAATGGTGTGAATGGTTCGTCAATCCGAGCTCGTATGAGGGAGAACGAGCTACTCAAAGTTTTGGTCAAATTTGGATTGTGGGCCAGGTTTAAGTGTCCTACAATTTGACTGACCCCGGGGCATAAAACCTAGTACCCAAAAGTGGGTGAATTTGTTGGATCGTTAATTTGTCTAATATCCCCTATATTAGGCAAATTCAAAAGAATGTGTTTATTTTTATAAAAAAAAAAAATTATAAAATGGGTAGCAGGCCATGAACCCCTCCACTCACCACTGGAACCCAGAACCATTATCATATTAAAATTGGGTCAATGGGCCATGACCCCCACTGACCCCCCCTCTAACTACCATATAAAAAATATTTAAAAAACTGGATTGATAGGCCATGACCTCTACCGGTCCAACCAAACCCTCCAAACCACACAATTGTTAACATATTATGTTTGGAGTGGGCGAGCCACCTCTGGTGGACTTGGCCCATAGCCCCCCAACCGCACCATCATATATGCAATAAATTAAAGTGGGGCTGGCAGGGATTGAACCCGCCTAGCCCACGTGGGATGGCCCCCACCGGGTGGCCCCATGTGGTGGAATACACCAACCAACACCAACCCAAAAATTTAATGCAAAAAACTTAACATGCCCAAATAAAAATTTTACATGTGGGTTTTGTGGGGAGGTGGGATTTGATCTCCCGACATCCCACTAACAAATTTCCAAGTTTGCCAATAGGCCACAATGGTTTCTTTAGAAACTCCACCCACGATTTTATACATAAACCCATTTTTTTATCAGTGGGAAACAATGGATTTGAGGATGGAACGATGGTGTAGAATGACAGAATGGAAGAATGGAAGCAAAATGGGGTCCGACGTGGGCACGAAAACCGAGACACATAGTTTTTAATTAGGTTGAACCATGAGCCCAGAGAAGACACAGGTAGAACCATGATTGGGCTAAATTCTCAGAAGGGTGAAAATTTTGCAGTGTCCAAATTGGAAAAATTTTATGTCGATCTTACACCTCTCAGCGACGCAAACCTAATGGTGCAATCATTTTCTTGATTTGAGAAGCATATTTTCATATGACCTAGAGGAGGGAATCTTTGAGGAATCTAGGGGGAATCTAAAAGATTCCTCAAGCCCTAGATTTTGACTTTATCAAAATTCAGAAATTTGACAGTCGATTTTACACTATTCGACGCCACAAATATGATGGTGCATTGATATTTTCCATTTGATCATTTCATTTTTCAGCCACCCTTCAAAGTAGAGTGTAGGTGTCAGCATCGATGTGTGAGTAGTCGGTTCCATGAGATTCAACGTTGCAACATTGATGGTACGACAAGATTCAGCAGTTTGACATCCTCTTCTTCAGATGTCCCTACGATGTGAGGTATATGCAGTATGTTCATGTACTTCTTTTTTCTATGAGATGCATTGTGTTGCATAGATCCATGTTTGATGTTTGATGTGGGATCTTGTTTTCTTGTTTCATGGTTCCTTCTTGATGTGATCCAGAATCATCTGTGAGATGTACATGTTCTCATGATTCATCATGTTTTGTTTGAGATCCCTTTATTGTTATGTTGATGGGATACTCATGTGTTGCCATGTATGTTTGCATTGAGATCGCTTTTATGCCATGTTGGTGAGACGATCATTATCATCATGCATGAGTTTAGGTCATACTCATAGGAGTCCTTTTTGAATGAGAGTTCTTGTGGCGGAACATCTCTTGGAGCCACTCCTGCATGAGGGAATTTTCCTTGTATGACAGCAACATCACCTCTTATGTACATCATCACTATTGACAACACTTAATGCAGCGGCCTAGACCATCTTGACACCATGGCCTAGAGACATAGTCCCTCCTAGACGAACTCCGTTATCAACGTCTTATTATTTTATGTTGCTAACGATTGTCATGTTCCTTCTTCTTTACAACATGCATATCTATTCCTTTGTGCTATTTTAAATGCAATTCTATTCGCATCGTGAAAGTAAAAGATATTGGTTAAATCTGGGAGTTGAGTCAACTCGAATCAAGTTTGGTATCATAGCAGTCTTTGTGTGGATGTGAATTGTAGGCATGAACAATGGAACGTGCAACAATAGAGGATGAAAAAGTGATGTATGAGAGTATGCTCAAAATTTCCGAAAGGGTGGAAATAATGTAAGAAGCTCAACAAAAAGAGATAGAGGAAAAGGAGTGATTACAACTTCAGTGGTGAGCCACAGAAGAGGCCATGGAAAAACTGAAGCACAATAAACAAAATCTTCAAACAGAGAACGCTGAATTGAAGATGCTCCTACATGAAGAGAAAGAGGAAAAAAAGAGTTTGCAACAATAGCTGCAAGCTAAGGACAAGGCCTTGGAAAAGATGTAGTGTCACCCATTTGAGGTAAAAATTAATTCTCTAAATTCATGTATGTGTCCTGAAGATGATTTTTCTATCTTTGGAAATCATACCACAGGAATTGGCTCCAAATTGTTGAAGAGAATGGGGTATGGAGGAAAAGGCTTGGGTATTAAAGGCCAAGGAATTGTCAAACCCATCAAAGGAGAAGAATTACCCTGTCATGGAGGACTTGGATATCTCAGGAAAGAAGTTGGGGAATGTGCCGAGACAGCTAGCGAGCCACCAACAATAGATGATGAGAAGCCCTCATCAGTTCTTCCCAAATCCATAGAGGAGGTAAAAGATGTTGATTTCCTTTCGGTTTCATCTTCACATAGTATGATTTCTATTGGAGATTTTGAGATCCCAATTACAGGGACAAGCATGAGGCTCCTTACCAGGATGAGGCACGAGGAGGAAAAATAACTTGGTGTTAATAAGCAAGGCATAACTCCACCATTGGAGGTTATGAAGAGACCTCAATTTGCAGGCTTGAGATACACCGAGGGAGAATGCTTGAAGGTGTCAAATGCTTTTGAGACATCATTGAAATCATCAAGGAAAGAGAATGATGGGAACACATCGCCATCATCCCATGGCAGTGCCCATGGGAAGGAAAGAGCTGAGCCTAGCTCTCATGTCCATACTTACACCAGAGATGGCAAAGAAATGTATAACCACTCTTGACATTCAAATGTTCATTTCAATTATAATCAAGTTGTTAAAGATGGACATAAATCAAGGCATCGGAAAACATGTACCTTTTGTGGATTACATAACCATACATCTTCTAAGTGTTGGAAAAGAATAGCAAGACAAACAAATATGAGGCTTTAAAGGCCCTCTCAACAACAGGTAGAGAAACATGGTAAGTAGATCTGGAGGAAGAAGGTGTATTGCAGTCATTGCAACAATGGTGGCCATTAAAGAGCCACTTGTTGGAGGCTCCATCCAGAGCAATGCCTTAAAGAGAAAGTGTAAGTGCATTAACCAGGTCAAACAATTGTTTAACAAGAAAAAACACCATAGGGGGGTGACCCATTCACATTGATAAGTGAAAAACAATTTTTCTAGATATGTTAGCTTGTCATGGTCGTGCTTTTGTGAGTCATTTGTTGCATTTTAAGATGTAAAAGTGATGATGTGTTTTCCATCACTTGTTAAGAAATAATGATGTTTGTTCTTATTTTGTGATGCATGATAAACTGTGAAAGTGATGTCATGTTTCCATCACTTGTCAATGAAACAATAGTATTTTGCCTTATTTTATAAATGATGTGTTGCAATGATGATGAGCTTTCCATCACTTGTTGAAGCAACAATGATATGTTGGCCTTGTTTTCGTAGTTGGGGTATTGTTTTCATTTTTTTATGTAAACTTGACTGTCGAGTATGTGTTATAAGCTTGTGGCAAGTGTGGGATGCTTGGGTCATTAGTTGGTCATGAAATTTAAGCATGTAATCTGCAAAAACAATGTACTACAAGCTACAGAGGTTGCAGGTGTCGGCTTGTCTCTTAAGGCTCTGAAGAATAAAGGTGAAGTAGATGGAAGCGAGACCTTTTTAAGATGCTTGGATTGCAGACAAGGTACATAAAAGTTGTAGATTATTTTTCATGCCTATGGAGGACCAAAAGCTCCTCAATGGGGAGGATTGATCCAAGTGGCTCCAAAGACACACATAGAGCAAAGAGGGATTATGGAAGCTCAAAAATCAAAGTGATCAGAATTCTTTTAAACTAATACTAGAGCGTAGATATTGTCGCTCTGATCATAGTGGTGTGAACGGTTCGTTAATACGAGTTCGTATGAGGGAGAACGAGCCAGTCAAAGTTTTGGTCAAAGTTAGATTGTGGGCTAGGTTTAAGTGTCTTACAATTTGACTGACTCCAGGGCATGAAACCTAGGTCTCGAAAGTGGGTGAATTTTTTGGATTGTTAATTTGTCTAATATCCCTCATATCAGACAAATTCAAAAAAATGTGTTTATTTTTTATAAAAATAAAAATATATATATTATAAAATGGGTGGTAGGACATGACCCCTACCACCCCCCCACTAGAACTCAAAACCAATGTCATATTAAAATTGTGTCGATGGGCCATGACCCTTGCCGACCCCCTGTCCAACTACCATAAAACAAATATTTAAAAGAAAGAATTGACAGGCCATGACCCCCGCCAGTCCAACCGAAACCTCCAAACCACGCAGCCGTTAACATATTATGTTTGGGGTGGGTGGGTCACCTATGATGGACCCGACCCACAACCCCCCAACCACACCATCATATACGTAATCAATTAATGTATGGCCGACGAAGATTGAACCTACACAGCCCACGTGGACTAGCCCCCACTGGGTGACCCCATGTGGTGGCATACACCAACCAAAACCAACCCAAAAATTTAATGCAAAAAAAATAACGTGCCCAAATATAGCTTTTACATGTGGGTTTTGTGGGGACATGGGATTTGATCCCGTAACCTCCCACTAAAAGAATTTCAATTTCCAACATTCCACAATGTTTCTTTAGAATCTCCACCCACAATTTTATAGATCAACCCATTTTTTTTATCAGTGGGAAACAATAGATTTGAGGATGGAATGATGTTGTAGAATGATGAAACAGAGACATGGAAACATATAGGGGTCTTCCCTGGGCACAATAACTTAGACACATAATTTTTAATTAATTTATTGTAGGTGGAACCATGAGCCCAGAGAGGAGGCAGGTGGAACCATGATTGTCGAAATTCTTAGGAGGGTCAAATTTTTGGAGTGTCCAAATTGTACAAATTTTATGTCGATCTTATAACTCTCAGTGACACAAACCTGATGGTGTAGTCATTTTCTTGATCTGAGAAGTAGATTTTCAGATGACCTGGAGGAGAGAATCTTTGAGGAATCTAAGGGGAATCTAAAAGATTCATTAAGCCCTAGATTTTCACTTTATCAGAATTCAAAATTTTGATAGTTGATTTTACACCATTCGATGCCAAAAATTTGATGGTGAATTCAGATTTTCAATTTCATCATTTCATTTTTTGGCCACTTTTCAAAGTGGACTGCAGGTGTCAGCATCCATGTGTGAGTAGTCACTTCCATGAGATTCAACGCCATGAGATTGATGGTACGACCAAATTCAATAGTTTGACATCCTCTTCTTCAGATGGCCACAGGATGTGAGGTATATGCAATATGCTTATGTACTTGTTTTAGCTATGAGATGCATTGTGTTGCATAGATCCCTGTTTGATGTTCGTTGTAGGATCTTGTTTTCTTACTTGTTTCATGATTCCTGCTTGATGTGATGCAGAATCATCTGTGAGATGTACTTGTTGTCATGATTCATCATGTTTTTTTTGAGATCCCTTTTTTGTTATGTTGATGGGATACTCATGTGTCACCATGTATGTCTGCATTTAGATCCCTTTTATGCCATGTTGGCGGGGTGCTCATTATCATCATGCATGATTTTCGGTCATATTGATAGGCATCCTTTTTGAATGAGAGTTCCTGTAGTGGAACATCCCTTGGAGCCACTCCTGCGTGAGGGAATTTTCCTTGTATGATAGCGATGTCACCTATTATGTACATCATCACTATTGATAACACTTAATGCAACAGCCTACAACATCTTGACATCAGGGCCTAGATGTAGAAAATATGTGTAGGTTAACCCGATAATGTAATATAAATCAAAATGGAATACTATAACCTACTTCTACTATCAATTTGTGAAATCTTAAATATCGAGCTGAATAATATAACCAAAAGAAGAAGAATTAATTTCACAATACACATGAAAATACTTTTGGGAAAGCCTCAGCAAAAAACCTCACACTATTGTATTATCATACATCGTAGAAATACATAGGAAATATAAAATGCCTTAGTTCTCACAACTAGCCAGCTCTTAGTACAATCCTCACAAATTCTCAGAGGAAATCTTGGCTTCTCTCCAGCATTCCTCTCTACCCTCCAAGCTCCTATTTCCTTGCGTTGTTCCTTGTGGATGATTCCCTATTACCAAGTGGAAAACTGATCTTCCAAGACTACGCAATCCTAAAGGACAAATCCTTGACTACATGCATGAGTTTTCTATTTGAGAAAACATATGCAACTGATAATACACTATCCTTGACTTTAATCTCAACTGGGCCTTTCTCATAATAGACATGCATGAGTTTTTGATGAGGGAATATTCAGTTAACTGGAGTAGCACTAGTTGACTGCATGAATGAATCAAGTGACTGCTAACTCACTATTAGTTCCTCAAATAGTTTGGAACTAATTTAACTCGACTTAACTCAGTAAGCTGAGCTAGCTAATTACAACTAAAATATAACTCAATCTTATCTCCTTAATTTAAGGGATAACTCTTGCATGACTTCAAAAAGACTTCTAAATTGAATTTCTCCAACTAATTAATTCAAAATAAATACCTAAATTTATTATTTCTAGGTAGTTGTTAAGGCTAAATTCAATTGTAATTCAAAATTTAATTCAAGGACAAATTAAATTGGAATATTCTTGTTGCAATATTTCAACCCTCCCTCTCTATAAGAAAGGGGTTATCTACCACCCCAATCCTATCTCTATGGAACTCGAATTTACACTTTGACAATGCCTTTGTCAAAATGTTAGCATCTTGCTCCTCTGTCAAAATATACCACAACAACATGATCCTCTCGACTTGTGAAAAGCCACGGGCAACAAATCTTGCCTTATGCTTCTCCACACTACCATTAGCATCTTGCTTTACCTTGTAAAGCCAATGGGAACTCCTAATTGACATGTTCTCTGATCTCGAAACCATGTCCCAAACACTATTACGAACTATGGAGTCATACTCCTCCACGATAGCATTAACAGAAATTGGCTACTGCACTGCTTCCTCAAAGGAAGATGGCTCAGTCTCAACACATTCGCCAGCAAGGGCTAGGTATCCAGTGTACCTCTCAGGTGACCTCCTCTATCTGCACTAAGAAGATGGTGCTCCCACATTCTCTCTCGCATCTTCCAACAACCTGTGAGCTTCTCTTGTGTGATTCCATCCATATCTAGAAGACTATGCTTTAGTGGATGTCTCCACTCTTGAAACCTCTACATGCGGCTACTGCACATCAATCTAAGGCTCCTCCTCCTTAGGAACCAACAGTTTCTCCATAGCCTATTATTGGAGCTCCCTCTCAAGGGAGGCTCACATGGACTTCTGCTCATCAAAATTGAGATCTCTGCGAACCATTGTCCTCCGACTAGTAGGCAAGTACACCTGATAGTTGTGAGGTGTATCAGTGTACCCCGAAAATATCCCCAACTCTGCTATTGGCTCAAGATTCTTTCATGCATCCTTTGTGACATGGCAATATATCAATGAGCCAAAGATCCTGAATTGACCCACATCTAGTCTCTTACTAGAGAAATCTTCCTCTGGCGTCTTCATCCGAAGTATGTGATGCAGGCTTCTATTCTACAAATAGACCATTGTGTTTCATGTCTCAGCCCACAATTGAAGTGGTAGGCATTGGTCATGTAGCATTACTCGTGCTGCCCCTACAATAGTTCTATTCTTGATCTCAGCCACCCCATTCTGTCGTGGGTTATGAGGTGCCATCAACTCTCATTTAATTCCTTTCATTGCACAAAATTCCTTAAACTATTGAGAGACTTGATCTCCATCATTTTTTCTTCTCAAGGTCTTGATCTTCTTCCCTGAATCTTTCTCAACCAAAGCTTTGAACTCAGAAAGCTTTGTGAAAGTTTGGTCCTTTCTCTACATGAAATAAATCTACAATTTACGAGAATAGTCATCAATGAAAATCACATAATACCTTTAGTTCATTGTGGATGTCATTGAGAATAGTCCACACACATCAGTATGAACTCACTCTAAGATAGCCTCTGCTTGACTGTCTCGATCATGAAAGGAAGACTTGGTGTACTTTCCCAAGGTACAACCTTTGCATGTGTCAACTTACTCAAGTTTACCTTTGGGAAGTCTGGTAGATATCTGCTGCATTATCTTCAAAGCCCCATGATGCAAATGGTGCAATTGCCTATGCCACAACTTGCCAATGTCCTGGATTTGTACTAATTCTACTTTCGTACTCAATGTTGCACAATCATCTACCTCTAGTTTATAGATATTCTTCACATGAATCCTTATCCTCTTGGTCTCACCTATGGCTATGTGTCTTAGGAATGCCTTGCCTTTACTGGAGACAACATCATAGCCTTTTTCTTCCAACATCATGATCGATACCAAATTATTCTTTAGTCCAGGCACATACATCACATTTTTCAAGGTGAGAGGAGTTCCATGCTCCCTCTGAAAAGAAACCATGCCCACTCCTAAAACACTATACCTTCTGTCGTCACCCATCTCTATGTACACTTGAGGTATTTCTCCTCCAAGGCATTGAATAAATTTTTATTACCGGTCATGTGGAATGAGGCTCCACTATCAAGATACCAGACACAACCCATCATCGATGACACCATGCATGTGATGAGGGTAAAGTCCATTTTGAACTGAGAGGCTAATGGCTCACCTTCCAATCCTTCCAAGGATCCCTTCTTGGACTTCTTTGATGGGAAATTAGTCACATAATGTCCCATCTCGTGACAATTAAAGCATCTTACATTAGACATGTCACCCTTCTTCCCTCCATGAGAAGAATTCGATCTGGAATGGGAAGCCTTCCCTTTCCCTTTCATTGCCTTACTTGCTAAGGCCAGATTTTCTTCATCATCATTCTTGGATGAAGAACCATCTTGTGTGCTCCTCATGATATCCTCTTGCATAAGATCTGACCACAGTCGTTCCCAATCTGTTAGTTTCTCCCTTCCATTCACAGAGTCCTGGTAGTTATTCCAACTCTTTGGAAGGCCAAGGAGAGTGAGGGTCACTATATCATCATCGACAATAGTTACTCCCACACTGCCAATCTCATTTGTGCAGGTGGTGCACTTGTTCAGATATGTGGAAATAGTATTACCCTTCTCCATCTTGATTCTTCAAAGCTTATCTCTAAGCAACAATTTCCTTTGGTTGCTACTGTTCTGGTAGAGGTCCTTCAATTTCTTCCACATTGAAAATGGAGTATCCTTCCCATGGAGACTCGAGACAATATGGTATTGAACTCCCTCAAGGATGATCTCTCTCACCTTCGCCACACACTTCTTCCACTCAACCATCTCTTGTGCATTAGTTGAGGCTAGATTTGGGATTTCTTGATCAATGAATTCCTTCAAGCCATTGTCTTCTAATGGACCCTCCATTTTATCTTTCCATGCTATGTAATTTGAGCTACCTTCCAAGGTATACTCAAGTCTCAAGCCATAGAATGCCATTGGCCAGCCTTGAAGTATGACATGAATTTGATTTGCATTTGCAACCCCGAACTTTAAAATTCAAATTCTCTTCTTTGTATATTGTTCATGATAGAAAATTATATATTACGGAGCAATGGAACACATAAAATATTGCAGAAATATAAACACAGAAAACGCACAAAACAAGAGAGACACAGATATACGTGGTTCACCCAGTTTGGGCTACGTCCACCTCGAACAGCCAGTCCTTCCTTTCTATTATCCAGCAAAATGAAGAGACACAACCTACAGCAAAGCCGCTGTAATATCCTCTGTTTTCTCTCACAGTCTCACCTCTCTGTTTCTCGCTCACACAGAATACACCTCTATATCGCCGCCTCAAAAATACAATGCCCTCATACAA
>APFE031449750.1:0-15908 GCA_000404065.3 Pinus taeda | reverse complement strand
AGTCATGGAAATAATATAACACAACCCAACATGGTAGCTATCCATTTACCTCTTTTACCATCAATTCCATCCTGAGTTAGGATGTCTTTGACAACTACACTTGGAACATAAGCTATTACATGAGAGTATAATATGTAGACTCTGAAATCATTTATAGCTTTTACCAGTGCAAAAGTTTGTTTCTCCATTATTTTGTATTTTAATGATGCATCTCTCAGTGCTTTACTAAAAAAGGCTATAAGTTTTTCACATCCATGATCATCCTTTTGTAATAAAATGGCAGTTATGGTGTGTTCTGATGCAAAAGAAAAAATGATGAAGTCTCTATCAAATTGAGGACTTCTGAGGATCGGTGTTCTGGTTAAGGCCATTTTGATTTCTTCAAATGATTGCTTGGCCTCTACTATCCATTTGATACTTGAATCCTCTTTTAGCATGTCATTTAACAATCTAATGAGTTTAGCTAAGTTAGAAATGAATCTTCTCAAAAAAATTATCTTCCCTAGGAAAGCTTGAAGTTCTTTAATACTTCTTGGATGAGGTATATGTAGAATAGCTTTGATCCTGGAAGAGTCAATTCGAATGCCATCCTTGGAAATAATATGACCTAAAAGTTTACCCTCTTCCATACCGAACAAGGACTTCTTTGGATTCAACGAAATGCCATATTTTCTGCATTTTAAAAAGACTTGCCTGAGATGGTCTAAGTGTTGTTGATCAAATTTAGAAAAAACAGTTAGATCATCTAGGTATATAACAAGAAAATCATGAATTTCTTTAGCAAAGGCAATGCCCATTGCCCTTTGAAAGGTTTCTCTTGCATTTTTTAGTCCAAATGGCATTTTGATGTACATAAAAGTACCCCATGGTGTTGTAAAAGAAGTTTTCTCTTGGTCATCAAGATGAACCAAGATTTGGTTATATCCTAAAAACCCATCTAAAAGTGAAATTCTAGAAGAACCCACTACCCTTTGCAAAATATGATCCATGTTGGGTAAAGGATAGTTATCTTTGAGAGAGACCTTATTCGCATTTCTCAGATGAACACATAATCTTATTTCCCCAGTTTTCTTCCTAGTAGGTACTAAGTTAGACACCCACTCTGAAAATTGAATAGGGGCAATAATACCTGCTTCATACATGTGTTTGATTTCCTTTTCAATTAATGATAATAACATAGGGTTAATAGAGGTGTCATAGAACTTCAAATCTTCGTAACTCTAGGCAAAGACATCTTGGAATTGCCTCATAAGTTCAACATACTTTAGCTTCTGATCAGGAGGTAGAGATTTTGACAATTTTATCATTTTTGGATTGTCCTGTGTTCCTAAGTTGTATTCTTCAATATCTGCCTTTAATGGTTCCATTTTAGGTTTCTTGGGAATGTCATTGGAGTCAAATAGGTCTTCTAGAGGAGTCAATCCTTTAGGTAAATGATTGTCCTTTAGGTTGATAACCTCTGTTTCCTCTTCAATTATTTCATCTAGGTCTGTTTGTTTCAGGTCTTGAATTTCTTTTTATGTGAATTTCGTGGAATGAATCATATTTGTTGAACTTTCCTCTGAAATATTGATTTCTACCTCATTTATTTGATTGGAACCAATAACTGTATCAACATCTATGTTACTATTATAAAACTCTTCATCTAAAGTTAAAAAGTTATTGATCTGCTCATCACTATCAAAAACCTGCCAATTATTTAGATTATCAGGGATGGCTGGTATGTGCCTAATCTCAGCAATAAATTGATGATTAGGTTGAAAAGGTAATTTGCAAGTGATGGAAAACATGGCCAGGCTGTGGGCTTGCAAGTTGTGTTTTCTAGGGATTGTAGCAAGTTGAGTTTCCAAAAAAGTGTTGAGAATTTCTATGACTGTTCCTCTATAATATCTTAATATAGGATCCCTAGTTAAGCATTTTCCTTTAATCTATTTAATTATTAGTTCTGAATCTCCTATGACAGACACTCTGATTTCTCCTAACCTTTTGACAAGTTTAAGACCCAACAAGAGAGCCTTATATTTTGCTATGTTATTGGTGCACTTAAAAATTAATCTATAGGCATGGCCTTCAGCATGATCGTTTTCTAAATTTTACACCCAAACTCTTGCTCTTGCCCCTAGTTTATTGACTGAGCCATCAAATTCTAAATGCCAAAAGATTTCATGCTCATAATTGGTGTCTAGGGTAGTAGGAACTTGTTTAGCAATGAGATCTAATTTTTCATTCTCGTCTTATTTTTCTTTGTTATCTAATATTTCCTAAATATGAACACTTGATTTTTCTTTTTTATTTTCTTTTGGTTTTGCTGCTGAAATCTCTAAAGTATTGGTAGGACTTGTTTCTGCATTGTAATGGATGAACAAATCCATATCAGAGTGTACTAAGTAGATGGGGAAATTTTGGGGTCTTTCCTGACTGCTTACTACATATTTCATCAATGTTTCTCTATATAGTTTCTTTGGTTGTCCAAACACTAATATGGTAACATATGACATGTCCAATTGAAGTGATCCCTGAAGCTTAGTACCCCAGGATCTGGACAATAACATGACATATTTGGGTGGTATATATGCTACCACTATATCCATTAAAATTGTCTTTGCAGGGTATTGAACTAATGAGACACACAAGTCCTTTATCAATCCTAAACATATCCCCTGACTAGAATCAAAAGAAAACAAATCTTTTTATTGTCTAGTGATGTCTAGGTCTAGATTTTCCATTACAGACTAGAGCATGAGATTATGAGATGCCCCAAAGTCAAACATGGCATTGTGAAAAATCTTATCATGTATGTTTAAACTTACATAGAAGGGAGGAATCCCTCCATCCAATGGTTTTCCATTCACTTCTGGGCCAAAGATTAATTCAGGCTAGTCATCCAAAGGATTAATTGAGTCTTCAATTCCAGTAATTTTTAGTGATCTATTGATTTGGGTTCGGAAGGCCTCGTGTTTAACTAATTCAGATAATGGGACTACAATTTTCAGCTTACCTACTTCGGTTTCTAGATTAAAGGGTTTTTCTATTTGGTCCTTTGGATTTCGAACAACAATATTCTCTTTGTTTTCTATGTTTTCTATGTTTTTCTCCTTTTCAAGAGTGGAATCATGATTTGCTAATTCTTCTAGATCAACCTCTGGAGGTTCTTCCATAGTTCCCTCAGAAGGAAGGAAAGTGGAGGGTTGTTTATTGTTTGGTTGATTGTCAAAGACATCTTCAATTATGGGGTTAGAAGGATTAGTATTTGATCTAGAAAGAATATGTACAGGTGTGGTTACTATTTTACTTCTTGTGGGCTGATTTGGAACCTTTTGCTTGTTTGTTTCAGGAACATCAATTCTCCTACTTCTTAAGTTGTACTAATTATGCACCTCAAAGATGGTCGTGTCATATCCTTCTCTAAAGTCAAATGATTCCCCTGATTGAGTTTGGAACTATTTAAGAATGTGGGCCTCTTGATCTTCTGGGGTCAAGAAAACTTCTCCTTCATTACTAAGCCCCATCAAATTGATTTGAGTATCTTCTTCTAGACCTTCAAAGTTGGAAGCCTCTGCATAGTTCTCCTAGAAAGGGAGTTTAATGTTTTGGTCAGGACCATTCTTTCCAATGTTCGGGTTTTGATTCTTCCTGAAATTAGGATTTCTCCCTGCGTTGGTTTGCTGACCATCCCAAGGAGATTTCCTTTCAAATGTCTCTACTCTATCTCCTAGTCTATCCATTCCTTTAATTATGGCATCTAGCTTTTGTTCGAAGGGTGAGCTTTCTTCCTTTAATGGTATTCTCCTTTCACTCCTAGCCTTGGCTTTTTTAGATATCAGGTTGGCTTCAACACTGAATCTATGCTTTGCATATCTTCCAAAGTAGGGGGGTTTCATTCTCTCAGCTGGAAAGCCATGTCGGAATCAAATCCATCTGGGAATTTGATTAAGGCTAAACTAGGAGGGGGTCTAAAATTTTAGATGATGGCCTTATACACACTGTTGAATCTAGTGCAATAATCCTGCACAGTTTCTTGTGGTCCTCTTCTTAGGTTTTCGTTTTCAGATAGAATCTGAAGGGGGTCTTTCTTTTTCTCCCACCGGTTTAGGAATTGTTGATAGAGAGTCACTAGGCTGTCTATGCTATTTGCTGCTAAACCTCTGAACCAAGTTCTAACTACCCCTGATAAACTTTGAATGAATATTCTCATTTTCACATCATCAGTATCTATTTCATAAATTTCAAAGTAATCAGTCATCTTCTTGGTGTGTTGCTGGGCTGTATAGGTACCAGTACCATCAAAAGTAGTGATCTTACTTTGGTAATCATGAGGCATGGCACCTAAGTTTGCTGGTATTACTAGGGGGGTATATTTGTTTGCCATTGTTGTAGGTAATGGTGAAACAATAGCTGGGGTTGGAATAATAGTGGATGTTTGAGTTATGGATGGAGAACTAGAGGTGATTGTCTGAGGTGGAATAGTTTGAGGTTGAGATGTATGAGGAAGTGGTGATGAGATTGCAGAAACAATAGTGGTTACAGAGGGATTGGGGGTTCCTTCAATGGTAAGATCAAATTGTGGTGAGTTCTGCAAATATCTATCAATTGACAAATTGGCTGCTTGGAGCTCTAATTCTCGGATGAACTCTAGGTCTTGGACTAGGTCAACTAATTCAGAATCAGATGAAGTCCTAAAAAAATAGTTTTCAAATTATTCGTCAAAGGGTTGGTCTTTGAGGTAAATCCACCTAACAGGACAGGATGAAGATCTGAAGATGGGTTGAGGACTAACAAAACTTTCTTGTCTTCTAAGAATTCTGGGGATCAGATTGGGGTTCTCAAACACTTGTGGTTGATTGGGATCAGGATTAGCTCTAGTGTAATGAGTCCTTTCTGAAGCCAGAATTTTGGATTTTGTTTTTGGTTTTTCTTAACTGATATCAAAACAACTTCCTTAATTCCTTTAAGATGCTTTTATATTTAGGTTTCAAATGTTCTTAAAGATTTATTTTGACTGAAGAATTATATTCCCAAGTGGAGTCGCCACTATGTTAGCACTCAGGTTTTCCTTGAAGTTGTTTAGAAGAAGGAAAGGGTTCTGAGATAACCACAAACCAACTTTTAAGTACAAAATCTAGCCAATCTGTACTCAGAGAGGGCTCTCTCTTTAAGATTTAGCTTTGTTTATGGGATGCTAGGCTAGTTATGAAAGCTTGGGGGTTTTGATTTTTGTTTGGTGGTGGAATTCAGGAGTAGATGGATAGAACAAGGTATTTCAGGCCATTGGGTTATGGAGTCAATTGAAGATGGCTTAACTGGATCAGGTTGATTCAACAAAGGAGGGCTTCACAGGGCAAGATAGTTAAACAAGATACAAATGATAGCTTAAAGGAGTGAAATGGTCTTTAAAGGGAGGAAGGGAAATTGAGAATCCTTCAACAAAGTTTCAAGATGAGGGAAAGTGGGTGATCATTAACAAGAGAAATTAAGAATTCTTTTTTAAATGGCCACAATGATAAACTAAGAAGCAGAGAGCAATTAAGAATTCCCTACCTATGATAGCTTAAAATAAACGATTTTAAAGACAGAATGCAGTAAAGCACTTTCTGAAATATACATTTTCATTTATCATTCAAATATGGAAAAATATGAATATTTAAAAAAGAAAATTGTAAAAACATAAGATATAGAATACTTATTTGTTTCTTGTTTGACATAGGAATCCTATAAAATTCCTTTGCTTTATTACTTTGTCCAACCAGCCATACAATAGTTTTTCAATAGCACTTCTATTCCAAAATAAAGAGTCTACATAAATGTCTTAGAATCCACCTTCAGTACTTCGAATGAGGAAGTACTTATACAAAATTTACAACAAAATCTCTCCTAACTGAGAGATATATATTTTAGGAAGACTAAATATATTTTACATGAATGTAGAGACAGATGGTCTCGAAAGTAAAAAATGAATGTAAACTGCTTGGTTGATGTCCCTGCTTTTATTGAAGGAGCTGGAGACAGGCCCTATAATTGTGCATCTTGTTGTCTTGCCCATAATTCTGTGCTGACTAATTGCTTTGATCTTTTCACTGATACTCTTTTACCTGTGACTGGTACTCTTTACCTGCTTTACTATCATTCATCCCTTTCTACCAAAGTTGACTATGGTAAATAGTTCAACTCACTTTTTACCATGGTAAATCATAAGATGTTTTTCATGCCAGTCCACCAATCATCTCTTGGTATACTAGTCCTTGTAATCTTTTTGTAAATTTCATCTGCTTTTGTGTATTTTACAAAATTTGGTTGTACAGGAAACAAGTGTTTCAATTCATGCTCAACATAAAAGAGGTTCTCCAAACTATCATAGAGAACCCTTCCTGTGGGTAATGCCTTGGGTGCAGATGAACTAGCAGAAGAACTAACTTGGCTGTTTGCATACTGATGTAATTTGTTGACATAATCATCCTACCTCATTAACTTATCATTGATTACTAAAGGACTTGGAAGTCCTTTACTCTGTAAAATGCCAAATTTTTCTATAAATTCATCTATATCTTCCTACATATTCTGACATTTTCGTTCCAGGTTTTGCATTAAAGTCCTTTTAGTCAACACTTTCTTTACTTCAAAGATGGTTCTAGTCCTATCCTCAATATTTAGCTGCTCCAACTAATACCTGTTTCTACTGTTTAGAAAGTTTATTAATCTGATGGCCTCTTCAAGCTTCCCTCCTAATTCTTGCCTGGTTTTTTCAATCTCTTGCAGAGCAACTTTCACTAAGTTAATCTATTCAAAAATGATTTGAATTGATGACCAAACATCATTGGTGGATTAAGTGATGTTGGTCCATAATATCTTTCTGATGTCAGTTAAAGGCTTTTCAAATGTGAGATATTTTTCCAGTGTTTTTACTTGTTGAGCCAAGCCTTTGTTTTTTCTCACTTCTTCAACGAAATTGATTTTTGACACATCATACTTCTATTCTAAGGTAATGAATTTTTCCTTTATCTTTTGGAGTTCAGTGACCTGGAGCTTCATTTCCTCCATGGATTTGATTAATTCTTCTATTCCTTGACTTGAGGTTCCTACCTATGATGTACATGTACCTGTACCTGTACCTGTACCTGTACCTGTACCTGTTACTCCAAGTAGTTTCCAAAGTTGAAGGGACTGCTGTAGAAACCACTGGTACTACATTTTGAGGTTGAGAGGTCAACTCACTCTGCCTGCTTTGTAGTGTCTTCTCTAGTTCTTGTTATGTCTCCTTCAATTGCTCATTTAGCTTTAGAACCAAGTCCATAAACTCCTCTTCATTCTTTTTTCAATTACTTCAGCAGTCTATGGATGCATAAGTGGTGGCAATTTCAGTTGCTTTCTCAGTGCAACTATATCTTCATTCTTTTTCTTTATTAGTCCTTCTGCAACTTTGACATCCTTTGCGTTATGGCCCAATCCAATAATCAAATCTTCCAATGATTTGATTATGTTGTCTTTTGCCTGTGAGGAGGCTTTTTCTAACTGTAATTGAACAGTGGTGTTATTCAGTGAATTCTCCAACCTATGTGCCATCATGGCCTTGCTTGTCAATGTGGAGTAAACCATTTCACCTATTTTCTTATGCAATTCTATTTGATCTATGGGCTGAATATCTTTGGCTAAGACCTCAAAATTAGTTTTGAGGTAGTCTGCAATTGATTTGGGCTGATGTACTGTAGGCCTTAGAAAACTCATTTACATTTTGCCTTCTTTGATGTCATAAGCTGACATCAACCTGGTTTGATAAGTAGGGGCCATCTTTAAGAATTGCGTGTAGGCTTGAGGCTTTAGATATTCATTTTTGGCCTTTATCTCCTTAAATTTTCCTTTGATGGCTAAGGTATTATCAGATGAAGACCTGAAAGATGAAACTTCAACACTCTTTTGTTGTTCAAGATCTTGTCTTTGTGAACTAGAAGGTGTCTCACCTATTGGGGATGTGTGTAGACTGTCTCCACCTTCTTTCATTAAACTCCTTGTTGTTTCTTCAAAAAATTCTTCCTCTAAATGTGGAGTTAGCCTGTGCCTCTTAACACCTGGCTAGTCTGAAGGACCACTGGCAAGGGTAGCTACTTCCATGTCTCTTTTTAAGCTTTTTTCCTCATTCAAAAGAGTCTGCAAAATTGGAGGGTCTCCCATATTAACCTGAGCTGGATGGGACTATGCTGGAGCCTGTTCTTCAGAGATTTCAGGCTATTCTGACATGTCTGGTTGTCTTGATGCCGGAGTATTGGTTTCCTATTCTTTTCCATGTGGTGGTTCTACAAGGGGTGCACTAGTTTCCTGGGAGTGCCTTTGAGAAATCTCTACTGCAGAGGCTCTAGTTCCTGGTGTTGGCTTCTGAGCAGTTCCAACTAGTACCTGTTCATAATAGTCCAAGTCAAGTCTCTTTTCTAGGTCTTTCATCACATTCTCTACATTGACTTGATCAATATCCATCTCAACAAGAGTTCCTTCCCTCCATTCATCCATATTTGCATATTGCTCTATTTCAAGAATTTTGTTAGGAAAATATTGTGACAGCTTGTTTTTCATTCTTGTATCACAAATGAAACCTTGTGGACCTCCAAACAAAACTTTTATTTAATATGAATATTTCTAAGATTTCTTCTGCTTCTTTGCCTACTTCTATATTGTTGTAGACAAATTGGCCTCAATGATCTTTAATTCTCAATTGTGCTTTCTTTTTGGCCTTGGTAAAGTGAATCTGATCTGAGTTTAACATTTACCTATAATACTCCAATGCAAATAACCTCATAAGAACATATTTTGGTAGTTTGAATAGAGGAAGTTCACAACCATATATTATGATCTCTGTGTGATTTTGGTACAAGTATCAGTCACCTATTTTGTACTACTTGGATAGCTGAAGGATTCTTTTGATTTCATCACTAATCCTAGGAGGAGGGCTTCTTGTCAGCATGGTTGTCACTAGGTGGACAAACTAGTCAATGAATTCATTGTATGAATAGGGACAAGCAAGTGAATAGTGGAAGATAGAAGTCCAAAAAATGACTAATCTGGGATTACCCTATCAAGTTTATTTACAGAGAATGGGAACTTGTCAAACTGATAGTAGATGAAAATGTGATATATGAAGGTGGAATACTTGAATACTTTTTCATTTTCCAACCTCATGAACTGGTCATGGATTTTCTCAGCAATGAATGCAGCATAGTTATACTTGATAGTAGGAGGCTAGCCATGGGTAAAAATGGACATTAAAACTAGGGTCAACTCATCCACATACTCACTAGTATTTAAACCCATGACTGCAACTATCATATCAACTATAATTTTACCTATTTGTGTGAAGAAAATTGACAAATAGGGAGGGGAATTTTTGAGTTGATGCTGCTTATCCATGAAAGTCTGCCAGAGGCGACTGAGTTCAGACTGGGACAATTTAGATGATTTCTCTAGCAAATATCCAAGGGAAATGGGGGTGAGATCTTGACTGGGCTGAAATTGAAGCATCTCGTTGATTGAGCCTACCGTAATTGTGAAGAGAACAGTTTGATTGGGGGGCATTACTGCTCTAAGGTTGGGATCATAATTGGCATGACACTGATGGATAATCTCAGAGAAAATGTGCACAAAGGGGAGAATGTACATTGGGAGATTTGATTCCATAGTCCTATGGTATCATGGTCGTTCATGTAATTGTCCCGGCATTGGAAAAATACTTTCAAGTGGTCTTTGTTGGTATCCAGGTCTTTTATTTGAAAATCTTTATCTACTAGGGGAAAATAATCCAAATCTTGGTGAGGGGTAGTAATAGGTGTTATACTGAGGGCTGTGGAGGCTTCCATTCTGGTTCTTGTGGATTCAGATAGGAAATTGGGATTTCTAAGTGAAATTGGTGAAAATAGAGGGTCCGGAGAGTCTTGAATTCTAAATTTAGCAACTGAATTATAATGAAATTTGGGTTTTTCAAATGAATTACAGAGGAAAGTAGGAATTCACAGGGCTTCTGGAAGGAAACTGGTAAATACCTATTTTTGGTGACGGGCAATGGAATGCAGGTTCACTGGGTGTGAATAGCAGACTTGGAGCGACATCAAACTGCAAGATTGAGGGTGTCTGATGGTTGGGTACACGAGTTAGTCGACTTCAACATTCAGGTTGCATGCATACATTCGTAGAAATAAGGACACAAACTATTTAACTTTGTTTTTTATACAAAGTCAAAGCTTTTGGTTGGTTTGGGATTTGGACAAATGACTTCAGCAGGGAAGTGATTTGATGTTTTATCGGTAGCGGGAGGTGATAAGCGGTTTTAATCACACCGCAAGTCGAGGGGAGGTGGTATTTGGGCAAGACCGCGTGATTCCATACAATGTTTGACATGTAGCACAAGTACTGTTTACAAAACCGCTCGCCATCGCATGCTAAAGGTCGACCGTTGAGCTCGTGCGATATGCATGATGACCGTCGGATTTGGGGGATTTGATTGGATGGTTGTCGAGGAGTTGAGATGACTGGTGTTTAATGGTGGGGGCCTGACGGTAATTAAAATCTTTTAATTACATCAGGGGTGACGTGATTGGTTGAAGTTATTAATTAATCAGGAGGATTAATTAATTCTTTTATTAGCTTGGCTGGGGTCAAGGTTATTAATTAATCAAGGATTGACTAATTAATCTCTTTTATTGTTTCATTATGGTTATATTTAATTGAGGGGTGGGATATGTAAAATTTGGAGTTTTCGTGTATTTATAATAATACAAGAATGGGTAAATGTTTGTATAGGGGAATTATATAATAACATGAATTAGTGGTAAATATGACTTTGTGAAATGCGCGCAAAGATAAAACGTTTTTGAAAGTGTATTTCATCATATAACATTTATAACTTAGGCTAAGTGAATATGAGGGCTTTGAGATATGGAAATGTTTTTAATTTTTCCTAAGTAAAATAGGATTTTACTTAGGAAAAGCTTTATAAAGGGAATGAGTGACTTTATGAAGGGGTGTGATTATTGGTGAAGGGGCTTAAGTGCTTAAGGTATTATAAATTATTGGGCCAAAGGTCCGGTCCCTCCAAAAGTTAGAGAAATGCTCTGAGCCCCTCTAACTTGATAACTACCTTGGCAGTTCGGGGAAATTAGTGAAAATTTAGGAGAAATGAGTAGGGAAATTAATTATTTTTTACTTTTCCTATTTGATTTCCCTCCCATGTGATGCATTTCTTTGCCTTGTGATGAATGTAAAAGATTTACACATTTAGACTTATCATTCACCACATATTATTCTGCCACCATCATCTACTTACCCTACCTACTTTAACCTAACATTTTTACTTCTTTATTAGGGTGCACTTAGACTGGCAAACCCTTTTCAAACTTTCTTTTCTTTTACATGGTGATGCCTATCTAAGTCTACACTTATTACATCCAAGGGCTCGAATTAAACTGTTGGGTTCCTTTTTCACTCTACCTATCTACTTATCTGCCAAGATTACACTGTTTGGTCAGATCTTTATTCTCTACTTCTAAAACATGAAATTGAAAATATGAACTAGTCAAGCTTAAACTATTTGACTATTCATGAATTGTGGCATAGGTGGCAAACTACACACAATTTTTATTATACAAAAGTAACAAAGTAGTGGCATTTAGATTTGCATACTTTCCTGGTCCTTTCTTTTTGTTGGGGTTCATTTTCTTTCTTCTTTTTTTGACCTTTCTTTATTCTTTTTACCCTGTAATTTTTCTTTTAGGGTATACCCTCTATATATTTTTTAAATTTTTTGATTTTTTACAAATTTGGAGAACCTTTGGAACAAGTAAAGGTATGAACATATTTCAAAGCTAAACAAGTGAATCATGATATATGACACCTCTTGGTATAGGGGCATAACACCCATGAAGCCTGAAAATTTATTTCATGAAGATTCCTGCAATATTTATGGCCTTAAAAGTGGATTTGATTGTAATGAAGTCTGCTTCTTTGATTAGTTTTTCGACCACCACCATAATGGAGTCATGGTGTTTTCTAGTCTTTGGCATGCCAGTGATGAAATCCATTGAAATGGTCTCCCATTTCCATTCTAGAATGGGTATGTGTTGTAATATCCCAGCAGGATGTTGATGGGATTCTTTAGCTTGTTGGAGCTCAAGACATCTAACTACATATTTTGTTGTTTCATTTTCATATTTGTCTAGTAAAAATAATTTCTTAGCACAATAATCAACTTCTTATAGCTAGAATGACCAACCGTTGGTCTTTTATGCAGCTCATCTAAAACAAAAAATTTCAGATTTACATCATTAGGAATATAAATTCTATATTTAAACAACAATAAATCTTGGTTGTCAATTGATCAATCATTTTTTATCTTCATCCAAATTTTAAATTTTCTGCACTTTTTCTTTCATTTTTAGATAATCTAGGTCAAAATTTGTCGTTATTTTGACTTTGTTATATTAAATTTGTTGACCAACTGATTGTTTATGTAGCACAAATATGATTAAGTTTTCTGTTTAAGACATCAATATTCTTTTTAAATTATGAATCCATACACGTGGGGAGAATTTTTTAATAAGAGAGGAATAACATGTTTATAGAGTTTTTAACCCAACGTTTCGGACTTCCAAGTGAGTCCATCCTCAAGGGATACACTAATAGTTTAAGAGGAGATTAATTATGTATCATAGAGCCGATCTTATGTATATATGTAGCTTGTGGAAGTGATTAATAAGAAACGATAAATGATATAGTCGGCTAGGGTTATTTGACAATTAGGTAAAATTGCAATATGTGGATTAGCTCAATATTTGATTTAATAAATTGGAGATTCCCTTATTAGTGTTATTTTCGATTTGGTTATCATTATTGTCCAATGTAATGAATTAATTATTGAGAGATTAGGGTTAGTTAGTTATTGGGGTTGTTATGATTTTTATTAATGTTACTATGTGACTAATTTATCATTCTAAAAATGCAAACTTTTAAATTTATTCTATGAGGCTTTATTTATTTTTAAGAAAAAGATCAATTAAAATTTTGTATTTTTATGATTAGTTGATTTAACTAAATTAGGGATTCCCTTAATGGGAGTATTGTAATTGGTTTATTCTTACTGTTAATTGTAATATATTTACTATGCAATTGGGTTTAATTAGTTAGTAATCTATTCAATGAGAGATTAGGGTTAATTCGTTATCGGGGATGTTATGATTTTTATTAATGTTAATATATGACTAATTTAATTTATCATTCTATAAATGTAAACTTTATATTTAATTCTATGAGGCTTTATTTATTAAAAAATTGAATTAAAATTATTTTGTATTTTTATGATTAGTTGATTTAATTAAACTAGGGATTCCCTTAATGGTAATATTGTAATTGGTTTATTCTTACTATCAATTGTAATGAATTTAATGTGAAATTAGGGTTTCATTAGTTATAAGGGTTGTTATGCATTTTATTAATTTGTTTATTTTCATGTGACTAATTTTATTTTATGGTACTATAATTACAAAATTTTTAATTTTATTCTACGAGGATATACAATTATAATAATTAGTATCTAGAAAGAGTGTAAAGATTTTAAGCAATATTATTTTGAGATGATTTTAGAGGTCTTATGCTTATTTTTACAAAATTAAATGATTTATTCTTTAGGAAGAGAAAGTCTTTTGAATTCTTAATTGAATGGGATTACATAAGATATGAGATCTAAATTAATATAAAAGGGACTAAATATTAGGAGTTGATTATTGTTTTTTAATGATTTCTAGTAAAGGTTTCCAAGTGTTGCTTAGTTTTAATCCATCGTCCTGATTTAAGCTGTTTTTTCTTTTTTCTATTTCTATGACTTCTTTGATTTTTCTTTTAAGATAATGATCCTCTTTTTTAATAAGTTTGACTTCTTCCATGCATATGTAGTGTGAGGAAGAGTGAACATGTTCTGCTAAGGAAGATTTTAAGGTTCTTTCTTTATGTAAGTTAGCGGTGTGCTCTTTGATTCTAATGTTAAACGATATGCCAATTTCACCTATATTTTCCCTACCGCATGAACAAGGTATAATATAAGCACATTTTTTATGGTTAGGGTTTATGGAGTCTTTAACCGAGTCGAATAATTGCCTGATGGTGTTAGGGGGAGTGAAAGCCACATTAATAAGCATAATATTAATGTGGCTTTCACTCCCCCTAACATCATCAAGCAATTTCGACTCAGTTAAAGACTCCATAAACCCTAACCATCAAAAAGGTGTTTATATTTTACCTTGTTCATGCGGTAAGGAATATATAGGTGAAACTGACAGATCGTTTAACATTGGAATCAAAGAGCACACCGTTGACTTGTGTAAAGAAAGAACCTCAAAATCTACCTTAGCAGAACATGTTCGCTCTTCCTCACACTACAAATGCATGAAAGAAGCCAAACTCATTAAAAAGGAGGACCATTATCCTAAAAGAAAAATCAAAGAATCCATAGAAATAGAAAAATGAAAAAACAACTTAAATCGGGACAATGGACTAAAACTAAGCAATACTTGGAAGGATATATAGTTATAATAATTAATATCGAGAAACAATGTAAAGTTTTTAAGAAATATTATTTTGAGATGATTTTAGAGGTCTTACACTTATTTTTATAAAATTAAATGACTTATTATTTAGGAAGATAAAGTCTTCTGAATTCTTAAATGAATGGGATTACATAAGATATGAGATCTAAACTAATATAAAAGGGGCTAAATATTAGGAGTTGATTATTGTTTTTTATGATTTCTAGTAAAGGTTTCCAAGTATTGCCTAGTTTTAATCCATCATCCCGATTTAAGTTTCTTTTTCTTTTTTCTATCTCTATGGCTTCTTTAATTTTTATTTTAAGATAATGGTCCTCTTTTCTAATAAGTTTGGCTTCTTCCATGCATGTGTAGTGTGAGGAAACATGTTCTGTTAAGGTAGATTTTGAGGTTCTTTATTTATGTAAGTCAGTGGTGTGCTCTTTGATTCTAATGTTAAACAATCTACCAGTTTTCACCTGAGTATATTCCTACCGTTAGCAGAGGGTATATATAAACGACATTTTTTATGTTTAGGTTTATGGGAGTCTTTAACTGATCAAATAAATAATTGATGGTGTTAAGGGAGGGTGAAAGGCCAATGAATATTATGTTTATTAATGTGGCTTTCGTTCCCCCTAACACCATCAGGCAATTATTCGACTCAGTTAAAGACTCCATAAACCCTAACCATCAAAAATGTATTTATATTATACCTTGTTCATGCGGTAAGGAATATATAGGTGAAACTAGGAATATATAGGTGAAACTGACAGATCATTTAACATTAGAATGAAAGAGCACATCGATGATTTACATAAATAAAGAACCTCAAAATCTGCCTTAGTAGAACATGTTCACTCTTCCTCACACTACATATGCATGGAAGAAGCCAAACTTATTAAAAAAGAGAACCATTATCTTAAAAGAAAAATCAAAGAAGCCATAGAAATAGAAAAAAAAAACAACTTAAATTGGGATGATGGATTAAAACTAAGCAATACTTGGAAACCTTTACTTGAGATCATAAAAAAACAATAATCAACTCCTAATATTTAGTCCCTTTTATATTAATTTAGATCTCATATCTTATGTAACCCCATTCAATTAAGCTTTCATAAGACTTTCTCTTCCTAAAGAATAAGTCATATAATTTTATAAAAATAAGCATAAGACCTCTAAAATCATCTCAAAATAATATTGCTTAAAAACTTTACACTCTTTCTAGATATTAATTATTATAATTGTATATCCTCATAGAACAAAATTAAAAATTTGTAATTATAGTACCATAAAATAAAATTAGTCACATGAAAATAAACAAATTAATAAATTGCATAACAACCCTCATAACTAATG
>APFE031449749.1:5000-17329 GCA_000404065.3 Pinus taeda | reverse complement strand
TTTGTAGTTCGAGAGTGAAGAGTTTAATCATGAGATGGACGACTTCAAGTGCAGAATGTGAATCATAGAGTTCTTTCAGCTTTTGTAAAGCTTCAAAGGCAGTTGAATATGATCAAATATGGCGACTCACCTCTTTATTTACAGATGCTGCGATTAATGCATAAGCTTTGCTGTTCTTGTTTTCCCAAATGGTGAGCTCTTTGTCTGAGGTAGGCTTTTCTGGGTCACTGTCTCCTTCTCCGACACACACTCCTTTCCACAACTCATTGAAGATGAGGGTGTGTTGTATCACCCTGGACCAATCAGGATAGTTCTCCTTGCCAGTGAGAACTATTCCTATGATAGAGATGATTGAATGCATTATGTAAAAAATTACTTCTGCTGATAGAAAAAGTACTTCTGCTGATAGAAAAAAATACTTTATGCACTATGTTTCTTCAAATGCTTCCAATGTTTGATATCAACATTTCATTGAAATATTATGTACATATCACTTCAATCATTTTAATTCTCTAACTTTAGGACACAACAGGATAACATTACCATTCAAATGATTTGAATGAAAAAAAACAGTGCTTTCGCACTTGACACTAGAAACTATCCACAATACCATGTCACCATTCAAATGATTTGAATGAAAAAAAGTAGCGCTTTGATACCAGGTGAAAACAACGCTTTGAAACTGCAGAGCCTGTCGACGCCCAAGCTAGACAAATGAAAATTACTCCATGGATTGCGCTCACAAAGAAGAGAAAGAACAAATCGATCTTGCTTCGCTCTCAAGCCAAAAGCTCAGCTCTGATTAATTATGCTTTCAGAATGGATTATTCTTCAGATATACATGGGGACATGGGCAATTAAACTGTTGGGTTCTACTCTTAACCCAAGTTTGACCCACGTACCATCACCATTTTGGACTCGATTTCAACAATTAAGAATCATTAAACTTCGTCAATTGACACCGCCTGCACATATGAATATATAGATGATTGCATACATACATGAATCAAATTGCAAATATATTGAATGATTATGTGATCGCCACGACACCAAGCTTGTGCGTTAACTGCTTGGACTGTTCCATTACATCAATTTTCTTAAAGCAAAGCCGAGGCAGGGGTTATCGAATTTGCAGGATACCACGTACCAGGAAAAAAAAACTCATGCTGAGAGTGGAAAGGATACAAAGTTTTAAAATTATAAGACAATGGGACACACCCTTGCTGCGTGTGATGGTATAAGGGTTTCATAGTCAGATTTTAATCACAACTATTTCCCCTCGTTCAAAGTATGAACTTTGTAAGATTGGCATATCAACGAAGCGATTTACTTGCACACAGAGAGGCCGCCATCCTTCAGTGAATGGAGTGATCAACGAAACAAGCAGTTTTTAAAATCGAGAGCATTCCTTCACAAGGGTTCACCTCTCTGCATTCAGTCAATCTCCATCGCTTTCTGCAACACAAGATCTAGGATAGGGTTTCGTGGAGCACAGAGGCAAAGGCAGCTAGAGCATTCTGAAGACTTTCCTCTGAATATTTCACGCAAAACAAATGCGTTAATGGACAGAGCCTAGAGGCGCAAGAATATGGAACAGTTTTGGATTCTAAGTGAATTGAGGGCAGCGCAGGTGTGGTAGAACGACAGAGGCATTTGAGGACAGAGCTCAGGGCAGAACGACAGAGGATAGGAGCAGAAATGAAGGGAGTTACAACTATTTTAAGAACTAGCTCTGATACCATGTCCGGCCAAGCAATAACTCTCCAAAGGAAGTAAAACTGATTCGTCTATTATTCCATAGGTAGGTTATTATTATATACAATAGGAGTGATTGTTTAGTTCATCTCCCGATGACAGTTCACATTCCTAATTAATTTATTTACACAAATTCCCCCAATCATGAAGATTAGGTGCCAACATCTTTGACGAGCTAGGTTTTCCTGTAAGTGGCTCAAATTGTGAAATACTATTGAAACATATAATAAGAGAGTTGAAAATAGTCTTTGATAGGCTAGGTTTTCCTTTAAGTACATCAAATTGTGAAAGAATATTGCAACATATAATAAGAAAGTTAAAATATAAAAACAATTGTTAAATCTTCTTTATGTTTTTTAATTAGAAAACACATTAATTTAGGAATTTAGACTTCTGTGATCCATAACATTGTTTAGAAATTTTTGGCAAAATCACATAAAAATTCATTTGTCGACGCGTTTCGAACCAACCAGTGTGGTTCATCATCATGACAAGTTGAAGAACCGATCCAGATTAGCTAGTTAAATAGTAAGGGCAAAGACTCCAACGACTAGATTAATAACGACTAATTTTGACTATGACCTTAGCCAAATAATAATTATTTTTGCTATATTTTTAATTATTCTTATTCTTAGAAGTTAGTTAAATTAGGTAAAAAGCCTCCTACAGGTTAGTAATTCATATATATATTTAACTAAACATAATCGTCTATTAATAAATATGTAAAGATATATACAAATAAATTTCTCATATTGGGTTATAAGAATAAATAATCAATTTAAATTAATGAAAACAAAATATTAATACTTATTTTTTTATATTATTATTATAATTTAACTTATATTCTTATGATTATAATTAATAATTATAATAAAAAATAATTATTAATAATATTTGTCTTCCATTATTTAAATTGATTATTTATTCTTATAACCCAATATGAGAAAGTTATTTGTATATATCTTTATATATTTATTAATAGAGGATTATGTTTAGTTAAATATATATATGAATTACTAACCTATAGGAGGCTTTTTACCTAATTTAACTAACTTCTAAGAATAAGAATAATTAAAAATATAGCAAAAATAATTATTATTTGGCTAAGGTCATACTCAAAATTAGCCGTTATTAATCTAGCCATTGGAGTCTCTGCCCTTACTATTTAACTAACTAATCTGGATCGGTTCTTCAACTTGTCCTAACGATGAACCACACTGTTTGGTTCGAAACGCGTCGACAAAAGAATTTTTATGTGATTTTGCCGAAAATTTCTAAACAACACATTAATTTATCCATACGAAATTTAAATATAAAATCGCATATGTCGGGACATATAATAGTTAAAAGAAAATATAAAAGTTGAAAAAATTAAAACAATTGTTAAATTTTTTTTGTTTTTTAATTTGAAAACACATTAATTTATGAAAATTGCAAATATAAAATTCAAATATAAAGTAGCATATCTCCCGCGGAGATAATAGTTAAAAGAACATATAAGAGTTTAAAAAATTAAAACGATGGTTAAATATTCTTAACCATTGTTAAATCTTCTTTCTGTTTTTTTAATTAGAAAACACATTAATTTATTTATACATAAAAATATTGCACGTATAAAATTTAAATATAAAGTTCCCTATCTCCGCGCAGATAACAGTTAAAAGAAAATATAAGAGTTGAAAAAATTAAAAAAATTGTTAAATTTTCTTTGTGTTTTTTTACTTAGAAAACACATTAAATTATCTAGATATATGTGAATATTGCACATATTAAAGTTAAATATAAAATCGCATATCTCGCGTAGATAATAGTTAAAAGAAAATATATTGTGGTAGTTTTTTGAAAATATCTCAACGACTTACTAAAATATTGATTTCTAAACAACTTTATTCGTGATACAATTTCGTTACAAGGACTTTCTGCATAACGCTTTGACTATTTCGGGAGGAGAAAGGTGGTGTTGAATTTGAGAACAGCATTGGGCCCGGAAATGGATTCCGTGGTAACAACGGCGTAGCCACGATCAAATCTGAACTTGCCCGTCCCTCCAACCACAGCAAACTCACACTCCGGTTGGCCGAACCTGTCGGTTCCCTGGAACTCCAAAGTGCTGCCTTTGTACTCCGAATTCTGAAAGATGAGCGTGAAAACCATGAAGAAATCAAATCCAGTAACCAGATTTGTATTCACGTACGTCCCTTGAACTCGGCCCACAGTATTGTGGGATCCGGAGTTTGGTCCTTTGGTTATGACATCGCTGGTAACTACTAGGGTTCCAAACTTGCCCGCGTTTGAAGAAGAACCATTTAATCCCGCCACTGGAATCGACGTCACATCCCTTCCGCTCAAATTATCGTGTAAGTAAAACACCATATTCATCTCTCTTTCACCCACAGTAGCCTGCAGGGAGACGATGGCGACGACGGCCATGATTGCAAATAAAAGCCCGGTACCCATCGAACAGTAATGGGAGAAGGTACAATAACAAATGGACCAGCAGTGTGTATTTGCGGGATAGTGGTCCAACGCTCATAGATAAATAGCTGCTGCTGCCCGTAAACGACATAGCTTCCAACCCAACACAACTCAGGACATGCTCTTGTTTGCTGTTTTCTATCGTTCACCTAAAATATATTTAATTACGCACAACGTAGCTTCCAACCCAAATCACTAGATGCTCTTGTTTGTTGTTTTCTATCGTTGAACTAAAATATATTTAATTACTTCCATGATGCTCCTCTTTTTTGGACTAAAATATATTTAATTACTCACAACGTAGCTTCCAACCCAAATCACTAGACGCTCTTGTTTGTTGTTTTCTATCGTTGAACTAAAATATATTTAATTACTTACATGATGCTCCTCTTTTTTGGACTAAAATATATTTAATAACTAGCATTTGCACCTTATGTTGCAAAGAAAACGCCTTAAAGCATAGAGTGGTGAAGAATAGCAGAGTGGGGAAGAACAAGGACATGTATAGAGTGGGGAAGAATAGCATAGAGTGGGGGAAAATAGGGACATGTGAATGGACATTGTTGAAAGCAAGGGTGGATGATAATGAGTTACAAAAGAGCATTCCATATTGGCATTATATTTCAGTGAGTTTTGAATTTAACCAAATATACGTGGATTACATTCATCTATCATGAATGTATCTGAACATTGGTAAGTAATACCTTCAAACAAAGTATAAGTGTAATCTTAACATTGGTAATTAATAGCTTCAAAGAAAGTATGAATGTAAACTGAACATTGGTGAGTAATACCTTCAAACAGGGTATGAATGTAATCTGAACATTGGTAAGTAATACCTTCAAACATTTTATAAATTGAAATATGATATATCAATGCACCACTCACTATAAGATGTATTGCGATTTAGAATGATTTTTCATAATTATTTAATTTATAGTATTGCCACTCCCAACCCGACGTTTCTTGTAAATTTGGAAGCAACTTTACTGTTCTAAACCCTCATATCCACATTCCCAATGTTCCTGTATTCTAGATACTTGTGCAATGTGAAGAAACTTTGATGTTATAAACAATCATATCCACCTTCTCAATGTTCCGTCATTCTAGATGCTTGTGCAATGTAGCTATTATTTTATAACAACAATATTTCAAAGTACCATTTGGCACTACCAAGAGTGTCTAAGAGTACAAAAATAAAAAGTCCATCACATTCCTCTTGCAAGAATGTCTAAAGAGTACAAAAATTATAAAGCTATCGCAGCCCATACAGTGCACAAAATATGCAAACGTATGACAAATTTGGAACTGGCCTCCCAGATTTTCGTGGACCCGTCATTTTGATTGTTGTTACAATGAGATCTTATCTAACACGAGAATACATCAATTGAACAATAAGGTCACCAATGCTACAATTAGCCCTTCATGCAAGAGTTAAAGCATCGACCAAAGATCTCATGATCTGGGCAGAGAGACGGAAAGGTTATTCATTTAGTGCTTGTTGCATGAAGAAGAGCATTTGATGTGTGGGACCAATACTCTATCACAAGCCTTCCAAATAACGATCCTTCCCTTTCCATCAGCTTCAATGGATGATCACACTCCACCATCTCACCTGCATGAATTCAAATCAAAAGCATTCAAATTAGGTAGAAATGAATAGACTCACTTTCACTACTGTCCATTTCCTCAACTGCAACAAATTCAGTTGAAACCAATCCATGTATACATCACAGAGATAAGATACAATTACAGGGCCTTACCATCACTGATGGCAACCACCATGTCACTGTCCATAACAGTCGGTATGCTGTGTGCAACGGTAATTACAGTGCAATCTGCAAATTCCTTTCTAATTATTGTCTGGAGAATGGCATCTGTAGCATTGTCTATTGATGTTGTTGCTTCGTCTAGAACAAGGATTCGACTTTTCCTTAGCAATGCACGTCCCAAACAAAATAATTGTCTTTGTCCTACACTCCAATTCTCTCCATCTTCCCCCACCGCATTTTATTGATCTTTTAGTGCCACGAAAAACTTGCAAATATAACAGCCAAATTCTTGGCCTCATGTCAAAGAATTCCATGAAATTTAAAAATATATATTTAATACAAAATTTACTTGGTGCATCTAGGCCATCCACCTTCCCTCTTACAATGTCTCCAAGTTGACACTTGTTCAGAACCTTAATAATAAAAAAAAAAATTCAAAGCATTATTTACTATTGTCATTCTACATATGATAAATTCAATGAGATGTTATGTTGAATAGCATTTACATACTTCCCAAATTGTCAAATCTGAGTGCTCAGATAATGGATCCAAGTTGAAGCGAATAGTTCCTCGAAAAAGAGTTGGTTCTTGAGGAATAATCCCAAGGCACGACCGCAAATCATGAAGCCCAATAGAGGTATTATCCAAACCATCTATAAGGATTCTACCCCCTGCAGGTTCCACTAATCGAAAAATAGCACTAATGAGAGTGGTCTTCCCACTTCCTATTTACAATGCCAATATTTTTCCCTCCCTCAAATGTACATGTAATGCCCCGTAAAACAAGGGGGTTGTTGGCTCTATATCTAATCTACACACATATCAAAATATATTCGACTGCAAACATCATAAACAATTCAAATTTTAGTTAAAAAAATAAATGTTAACACATTCATCTTGTTGGAATGCACAACTCAGGTACCTTCAAGTCTTGCAATTCCACTTTCCCATGCGAGGGCCAACTATCTGGTGGTTTGCAATCTTCTATAACAGCTGGTGCCTCACTAGGAATGTGCATGTACTGTTTGATGCGTTCTACAGAAACAATGTAGTTTGCAAGTGTACATTGGATGTGAATACTGGAAACCAATGACATGCTCAATGACAGACCATATGATAGTGCCATCCCAACAAAACCTGCACCAGTTCAAATGTTAGGCAATCATCGTATAATAAAAGCATCCAGTAACAACATATATCTCCCACATACGACCCTTAGTTTCATCGTTCATACCAGAGGGAAACGCCTTACGGCGTAAATATGTATTTTTAAAATATTTTTAAATGGGAGGAAATGTTATGGAACATTTGATGTAGATCTCGCAGCTTGCTCCCTTTTCAACTAGATTGTATTTGGAGACTAATACAATAAATCTCAGAATAGAAACCATGGGTGTTAAACTGTAAATCATTAAAATATACCCATTATATTATTATAACGAATTCATTTCAGAATTTCGGTATTTTCTTCATATAGGTTTTTCGCTATTACCATTACAATTCATTTAGTAATATGTTTTCCGACTTAACAAATTGTAGTGCAAAGATGCAAATTTCTAGATCTGCTGATAGTTGAATTTAGCTTATATATATACCGGTGAGAAATAAAGTGAAATCACATCCTTTATGTTGTCCAAATAGCAATGGACATCAAATATATTTTTCCCTAAGTTTGATGCTCAACAACCTACGAAGAGCCGTGCTAGGGTTTAAACCTGAGAATTTTATTTCATGAAACCAAATTCTCAGAGTAACAAGATAATAAGATTTACAAATAGCAAATTACCTTGTCAAAGTAGCACGTAACCTTATCAAGTTGCCGAGACAATGGAGCCACAACCTGCAAGGTATTAAGATGATCGGCTATGGAACTTAATTTAGTGTAAAGTGTCGCTGCAGCCCGAACTACTTCCAATTTTTTGGTTGGGAAACCTTCAAACCTTGCCAAAACCTAGGCATCACTGAACATGGTCAATAATCATAGAAAGGAGGACAAATTTAGAAAGAGTAAAGAATAAATTATCATTTTAGAGTCTGAAATGTTGTCTTGCTGTTCAAACCAATTCTATCTATACATTCAATCTGTCACACCTGGGTTTCGTCTGTCAAGTCCTGAAGGTGAAGTTCAACATAATGGTGAAACTTCAATAATTCATCCATATTTCTTGTTTCAAAGCATTCAATAGCGTGCTTCATTTCCATAATCTGGGTCGCAAAGCACTGTGCATCTTCTTCTATCTGCTGAAAATAAGATGACCTGTATTGGAAATTGAAACCAAATATCAAGCTAACATTTCCATTCTAACACCTGCAGGTCAGTCATGCCATAAACCATTTCACATTGTGGAATTCTAGTTATGATTTTTCCTTGAAGATGAGGAAGTATTTCTCCATGCCCTGCAATGAAATGCATATGCGTGTGTGTGTACGCACCGCCCGGCCCCAACACACTTGAAAAGTACAAGTTGATTCCTAAAATGAAACAAATTGCAAAACAAAGGATCACTACCTTCTAGCTATCTCTGCAAGGGCTTCAGCCATGCCTTGGGTACCGTTATTGCCACCACCACCAACCAATTTTCTCCGAGCTTCTGATGATTTTCCTGTTTAGCCGCCCCCCTCCACTTTACCCTTCAAAACTCTATAGAGGTTACCCATTTGACTTGATCTCTTCAACCTCGTATTTGATCTCCTTGGTCGCAAGGCTTTACAAGCATTCGATGGGGGTGGAGGAAGAGGCAGAGGAAGAGATTTAACTGGTACCGTGGATGGAGGTAGAGGTAGAGATTTAGATGGTACCGTAGGTGGAGGCAGAGGTGGTGGGGGCGGAGGTAGAGATTTAGCTGGTACCATGGGTGGAGGCAGAGGTGGAGATTTAGATGGTACCGTGGGTGGAGGCAGAGGTGCAGATTTAGATGGTATCATGGGTGGAGGAAGAGGTGGAGGTGGTGGGGGTGGAGATTTAGCTGGTACCGTAGGTGGAGATTTAGATGTTACCGTGGGTGGAGGCAGAGGTGGTGGGGGTGGAGGTGGAGGCAGAGGTGGATATTTAGCTGGTAACATAGGTGGAGGCAGAGGTGGTGGGGATGGAGGTGGAGGCAGAGGTGGATATTTAGCTGGTACCGTGGCTGGATTCAGAGGTGGAGATTTAGCTGGTACTACGGGTGGTGGCACAGGTGGAGATTTAGCTGGTACCATGGGTGGTGGCAGAGGTGGAGTTGACACAGTGGATGGAGGTGGAAAGATCAGTTTTGCAGAAGTATTGTTACTGGAATTGTCACTTTCTTGAATAGTGTTTGTAATTCTTTTTAGTGGTTGGTTGCTTTCACCAACAGGCTTGTTATGCTCTGAAACTTGAACTCTACATCTGGAATCAGGATTCTTAGAAGCAGAGAAGTTAACACCATTAGTCCTCTTTCTAAAATTGCTTGGTTTCTCTCTCTGCATCTTGTCCACATTAGTTGTCAAAGAATGATTAGTAAGACATTTAGCTCGTACCGTGGGTGCAGGTGGAGGTGTGGCTACTTCCATGGAAGGAGGAAGAGAAAGAGATTTAGTCGGTACCATGGGTGGAGATAGAGGTAGAGTTGACACCATAGTTGGAGGCAGGGAGATCAATTTTGTGGAAGTACTGTTATGAGAATTGTCAGTTTGTTTGATAGTGTTTGTGATTGTTTTTAGTGGCTTGTTCCTTTCACCAACTGGCTTGCTATGCTTGGAAATTTGAACTATAGATTTGGAGTCAGAATTCTCCCAGGTAGAAACGTCAACACCATTAACCTTCTTTCTACATTTTCTAGTTTGATGTCTCTGTGTCTCGTCTAGATGAGTTGTCAATGAATGTATAAGATTAGGACCTTTGGTGCACTTCTCAGTATTGCTGGGTTATTCTCTCTGCATCTTGTCCACATTAGTTGGCAAAGAATTTTTACGATCAAGACCTTGGGTGCCAATATTGGGAGAAAGGTCCTTGAAACAAATTGGATGCGAGCTACCAGAAACCAAATTTCCTGGAAGCCAAAGTAAAGGAGGAGCAAATGCATTCACAAAAATCCTTGGTTTCACTGAAGTTTGGCTGCTCTCTTCCAAAACTGATGTAGGGGTAAGGGAAGCTTGGTTATAAACCTTGCTCTCTAAATACTCTGAGGATTCTAAAGAATCTGAAATCTCATAGGTTACTGCACCCTGACATTCATTATCCTCTTTCATCTCATGTCTGTTCCTTGATCTCCTACTTATATCATCTAGCGTCTCAAAAATCCTTCGACCTGTGCGTCAAAATCCACAAATTTTGCTCAATGCATTTTTTCTACCTAGTGGGACAAGTATCCTAAAAAAAACTTAAGAATAATCTTTTACATTGTGTGTCAAAACGACAAAGATCTGTGGATTTGGGACCAGTGACCTACATAGTTGTTCCAAACTACAAGTGTCCTCAAATGACTTTCTCTTGTGGCCTTGACTTCTATTGTTCTTCAAATCGATTCTCTTCAGAGCACTAGTGGAAGTGCTAAACACTAAAGAATATTGCTGTCCATTGAGGTCTGCATCATTTGTGCTCTTTTCTTCAACAAAGTCACCGGCCTTACGATCAAATGAGTCTACCCAAGTGCCTTCCATAAATCGAAGCCACTTGTAAAATTGTTGCAACCTCTGCACATCATCAGGCTATTTAAAAATGAAAAATTACAATACTGAAGATAATTCAATCAAAATCTAATACCAAGAAAGAGAACAACATAAAGACCTGGATAGTAGGCTTCTGATCTCCTTTGGAGGACAAACATGAGAATGTTGAAGGTGCCTTCACTGGAGAAAACTTATAAAGTGTTTCCATGCTGCTCGATAATAACTACAATAAACATATTGACAGGTATTGTAATAAAAATCATTATATATTTTTTTAGTGAAAACAAGTTGCAACTCTTCTGATCAAGATTAAAATCAAAATTCTGCCACTGCAACAAATTCTCAAGCCAATTCCAGGCAGCCATAGCTCCAAAATATGTAGTAATAATTTATGTTGTTGGACACGGTATAGCACCGATATACCTCATCTAGATTTGCCGATACATTGAGAGGTGGGAGCTCTAAGGCCTCTCGTAAACTAAATACCCATTTTTGGGTGCAGGTGGAGGTGTGTCTACTTCCATGGAAGGAGGCAGAGAAAGAGATTTAGTCGGTACTATGGGTGGAGATAGAGGTAGAGTTGACACCATAGTTGGAGGTGGGGAGATCAATTTTGTGGAAGTACTGTTATGAGAATTGTCAGTTTGTTTGATAGTGTTTGTGATTGTTTTTAGTGGCTTGTTCCTTTCACCAAATGGCTTGCTATGCTTGGAAATTTGAACTACAGATTTGGAGTCAGAATTCTCCCAGGTAGAAACGTCAACACCATTAACATTCTTTCTACATTTTCTAGTTTGATTTCTCTGTGTCTTGTCTAGATGAGTTGTCAACGAATGTTTAAGAGCAGGACCTTCGGTGCACTTCTCAGTATTGCTGGGTTGTTCTCTCTGCATCTTGTCCACATTAGTTGCCAAAGAATTTTTAGGATCAAGACCTTGGGTGCCAATATTGGGAGAAAGGTCCTTGAAACAAATTGGATGCGAGCTACCGGAAACCAGATTTCTTGGAAGCCAAAGTAAAGGAGGAGCAAATGCATTCACAAAAATTCTTGGTTTCACTGAAGTTTGGCTGCTCTCTTCCAAAACTGATGTAGGGGTAAGGGAAGCTTGGTTATAAACCTTGCTCTCTAAATACTCTGAGGATTTTGAAGAATCTGAAATCTCATAGGTTACTGCACCCTGGCATTCATTATCCTCTTTCATCTCATGTTTGTTCCTTGCTCTCCTACTTATATCATCTAGCGTCTCAAAAATCCTTCGACCTGTGCGTCAAAATCCACAAATTTTGCTCAATGCATTTTTTCTACCCAGTGGGACAAGTATCCTAAACAAAACTTAAGAATAATCTTTTACATTGTGTGTCAAAATGACAAAGATCTGTGGATTTGGGACCAGTGACCTACATAGTTGTTCTAGACTACAAGTGTCCTCAAATAACTTTCGCTTGTGGCCTTGACTTCTATTGTTCTTCAAATCGATTCTCTTCAGAGCACTAGTGGAAGTGCTAAACACTAAAGAATATTGTTGTCCATCAAGTTCTGCATCATTTTTGCTCTTTTCTTCAGCAAAGTGACCGACCTTATGATCAAATGAGTCTACCCAGGTGTCTTCCATAAATCCAAGCCACTTGTAAAATTGCTGCAACCTCTGCACACCATCAGGCTATTTAAAAATGAAAAATTACAGTACTGAAGATAAT
>APFE031449735.1:22588-87590 GCA_000404065.3 Pinus taeda | reverse complement strand
CATTAATTAATTACTTAGTAAATTAATAAACCAAACCTTTATGCTTCCAAAGGTTCCGAGGGTTTTATTTGTCTGATCAGGGTAAGCCAGTTTCCACTAATTTCACTTCCATTGTCCCTGTTGAGGTTCTACGGAAACTTCATAATTTCAATGGCCTCCCTGATTTTTCTTTTATGATAATTGTCCTCTCTTGCAATTACCTTGGCACCTTCCAAGCACATATGATGCTTGGTCTTGGATGAGTGCTCTGCAAGGGCTGATGTACGGGATCTTTCATTCTTTATGTCAGCCGTGTGCTCTTTTAGCCTTGTTTTCAGAGACCGACCTGTTTCCCCAATATAACTTCTACCACATGAGCAATCAATCTTGTACACTCCCTTGAGTTCTTGACGGTCAATGTTATCCTTAACTGACCTCATCATTTGCCTTATCGTTCCACAAGTCGTAAATTGAGTGTCTATGTTATTCTTCCTTAAAAATTTTGCAATCTTATCGGTAACCCCTTGGATGAATGGAAGGTAAACCTTCCCCTGAATTTCCTTCTTGTCTTCAGGGGTACGCTTAGAGAGGGCCCTGTCTTCAGCCCTTCTTATCACTCTCTTGATACTCCACTCCTTGTATCCAATGTTTTTGAAGACAGAGGTTAAGTGTTCAATCTCATATTTTAGGTGATCCAGGTCAGAAATCCTTAAAGCTCTAACTGCCAGGGTGTTTAAAATGCCAAATTTTTGGGAGGGATGATGGTAAGAATCAGCATGAAGATAGCTATCAGTGTGAGTTTTCTTCCTATAGACCTAGTTTCCCAAAGTACCGTCCTCTTTTCTACTGATCAGGATGTCTTGAAAGGGGATCTTACCATTCTCTTCAAGCTCCATAGTAAATTTGATTTCAGAAGATAACGAGTTAAGATGATTGTAGAACTTCTCAAACTCTGCTCTACCATGAGTCCAATTAAGGTTGGTGTCATCGACAAATCTTTTCCACCATGCTGGCTTCAAGTGGAATGAGTCAAGGGCTTTCCTCTCAAAGTAATCCATGTATAGGTTGGTGACAATAGGTGAGAGCGGGGAACCCATGGCGACCCCAGAAATTTGTTCATAATAGTGATCTTGAAAACTGAAAAAAATGGACCGTAAACAGATTTCTGCAAGCTTCGCTGTTTTAGGATCGGTGGCCATCTTTATAACATGAACAGCTTCATCAAGGGGAATCTTTGTGAACAGGGATACGACATCAAACCTTACTAGAATATCATCTTTATGAACTCTTTTATCTCTAATAAGCTTCACAAAATCTATTGAGTCCTTTATGAAAGAGTCTGTGTTACCAACCAGAGGTTTTAGGATCTTAGCTACATACTTAGCTAGTTCATATGTAGGGGAACCAATGGTGTTAACAATCGGTCTAAGAGGAACCCCTTCCTTATGGATTTTTGGTAATCAATAGATTCTAGGAATAACCTCATAGGAGGGGATCAACTTCTTTTTTATTTTATCTTCAAGGTTCGTTTCCATGATGGCTTTCTTGACCTGCTTTATCACCTTGGGAATAGGGTTGGAGTTGATCCTTCTATAACTTCCACAACTCAAATGCTCATTCATTTTATGTATGTAATCCTCCTTGTTTAACACAACGGTGTCTCCACCTTTATCAGCTTTAAGAACAACTATTTTATCATTATTATAGAGAGATCTTAGAGCCTCTCGCCCTTCCCTATTAAGGTTACTCTTTGGTCGTTTAGATTTTAACAAAGCTAGGGAACATTCTTGTCTTAATATCTCCCTTTCGTTTGATGAAAGACCTTGAGTCCCATTCTCAATGTTGCAAATGATGCTTTCGAAAGGAATGTTCTTGGGTGAGACTACAAATCCCAATCCCTTGTTTAAGATTCTGATTTCTTCAGAGCTGAGAATTATGGATGAGAGGTTCACAACCCTTTTATCATGCGTATTCGGAACCGAGGGGTCCCCATTCACAACCTTACTATTGTTGTGAGGAATATCTTTGGAAGCATTATGATTCTTAATCATTTCATGGTCTGAATTATTCTTAGCATCAAGATTTACACCTCTTAGGTCGCTTTGGTTTTTATGTATATTATAATCCTTCATACTTATTTTAGTATTACCATTCACAACCTTACTATTGTTGTGAGGAATATCTTTGGAAGCATTATGATCTGAATTATTAGCATCGAGATTTACACCCCTTAGGTTTTTTATGTATATTGTAATCCTTCATACTTCTTTTAGCATTATTACCCACGTTATCATAACTGCCCACGTTGCAAGAAGCATCCGTATTGCCCACGTTATTCTCATGGCTGCCCACGTTATCATGATTGCCCACGTTACAGTATATTCTATTCATGTGCTCCACATTGCAAGAAGTATCCGTATTACCATCCTTAATCGCGTCTTCATTACTTGTGCAAACGTTAATAGTGTCAGGGACACTGCTGGAAACAACGCAGTAGGTATTGGAACTGCTGGAACAATGTACAGCGTAGGAATTATCAGGGTTTATGTCCACGTTGATGTTACCTTTACCTGAACCCTCAGCGCAGTTGGAATTGGAGCTCCCAGCGCAGTTGGTAGAGTTTAAACCGTTAATGAAAGTGCTAGAGCCCTCAGTGCAGTTGGAATTGGAGCCCCCAGCGCAGTTGGAATTGGAGTTAATAGCGTTTAAACTGTTAATGCAAGTGCTGGAGTTGTTGAAACTGTTAATGTAACTGCTGGAATCAGGGACAACGTGGGAAACCTCAGGGACAACGTAGGATTTACAGTTCATGTGCCAGGTACCCTCGTTGCTATAGGATTTAATGTTCTTGTCTACGTTGATGTTGTTGCTGCCTGAATCTACAACGCAGTAGTTATTGGGAACAGCGCAGTATTTATTCCGATCAGGTGAGGAGATCGCCTGAACTATTGGAATTGGCCTGAACTCTTCTATGTTTACCCTTTTATTTAGAATTGATGTGTTGTTTCTTTCCACGCCTTCCTCTAGTTTGGCCAGCTTCCTGGATTGTCTTTCCCTGGCGATTCTACCCTCTGACTAGGCCTTCAATGCAGCTTTTGCATCAACAATTTTCCAAAGATCAAAGTTAATTTTCATAGTTAGTTTCAAATGCGAGGAAAGGGCCAACCGATTGAAGTTATCTAAGGCTGCCCTGGTTCTCTTAATTTCATTTCAGATTAGGGCTAGGCTTAATTTCAAAAACGATCTATAATTATACTGATTAAATAGTCTGTGATTAATCTTAGCAAAAGGAGGAATGATTCTCTTGTTCCTACATTGTTTTAGAAACTGCAGGTCCGCAGCTCTCCTCTCAATTTTTATCCTCAGGATTTCGAGAAGACAAATCTCTTTCCATGTTTCCCCTCTGTACAGGGAAGTTATTGTGGATTTTAAGCCTCTGTGGAAGTTTTTTGTAGCTTCATGTTCCGGATTATCCACAGTTTCTAGTTCATTCTGCCGATGTTTCAAACCCCAAAGGGGGTCCATCATCAGGACAAATCAGATAGATAGACAATGAATGAAAGATTATTGAGAGAAGGAGCCATGCGCCCTGGTATAAATAAACCAAAGAACCCTAATTTATAAGGGCCGACACATGATTTTTAAAATTTTTATTCTATTAATTAATTATTTAATTGTTCATAATTAGGTCAGGTTTAATAACTCTAATTTATTTATTTATTATTATTCCAGTTTTATATTTAATTGATTAATATAAATTTAATTTTTAATTATTTTTTTTATTTTATTACATAAATATTTTTATGTTTGATTAATAAAAAAAAATTTTAATTTATTTTTATTTTATATTTTTAAAAATTTTTTAATTAATTAATATAACTCTAAATTATTTTTAAGTATTCCTTTAATATCCAACTATTGTTTAATTAATTAATTAATTAGTCATTTAATATTTAATTAGTTAATTAATTTCTAATTTTTATTTTATATATAAATTTATAATTTTATAATTTTTTATTTATTTAATATAAATATATTTTTCTTTTAATGCTTATTTCGTTTCAAAAAATAATTTTTATTACATTGGTTAATTAATTAAATCTAACTAATTAATTTATATTATTTATTAATTTTTTATTAATTAGTTAATTAATTAAAATCTAACTAAAATTTTTATTTATTTAAATTAGAATTTCAATTATAATATAAGGGTAATTAAATTATTAATTAATTTATTTATTTGATTAATATTAAATTTATAATTCCTCTCTCTTTTCTAATATAATTAATTAAATTAAATTAATTTTGGAAAACCCTAATTGATTAAAAAGCCAAAAAAAAATTGTTCTATTTTATTTTACTTTTATTTTATTCTTATTTTTATTTTTATTTTTATTTAATACTTATAATCCTGTATGATTAATCACATTTTTATTAACAGTTTCATCTTCAGTTTGATTAATCGCTGATTCCAACAGTTTCATTAACAGTTTCAACGGCTCCAACACTTGCATCAACGGTTTAGACGCTATTAACTCCAATTCCAACTGCGCTGGGGGCTCCAATTCCAACTGCGCTAAGGGATCCAGCACTTTCATTAACGGTTTAAACTCTACCAATTGCGCTGGGGACTCCAATTCCAATTGCGCTGAGGGTTCATGTAAAGGTAACAACAACGTCATAAACCCTGATAATTCCTGCGCTGTACATTGTTCCAGCAGTTCCAATACCTATTGTGCTGTTTCCAGTAGTGTCCCTGACACTATTAACGTTTGCACAAGTAATGAAGACGTGATTAAGGATGAGAATAACGTGGGTAATATGGATACTTCTTGCAATGTGGAGTAGAGGAACATAATATCCTGCAACGTGGGCAGTCATGATAACGTGGGCAGTCATGAGAATAACGTGGGTAATACAGGTACTTCTTGCAACGTGGGTAGTCATGATAACGTGGGTAATACTAAAAGAAGTATGAAGGATTACAATATACATAAAAACCAAAGCGACCTAAGAGGTGTAAATCTCGATGCTAAGAATAATTCAGACCATGAAATGATTAATAATCATAATGCTTCCAAAGATATTCCTCACAACAATAGTAAGGTTGTGAATGGTAATACTAAAAGAAGTATGAAGGATTATAATATACATAAAAACCAAAGCTACCTAAGAGGTGTAAATCTTGATGCTAAGAATAATTCAGACCATGAAATGATTAAGAATCATAATGCTTCCAAAGATATTCCTCACAACAATAGTAAGGTTGTGAATGGGAACCCCTCGATTCAGAATAATGATAAAAGGGTTGTGAACCTCTCATCCATAATACTCAGCCCCAAAGAAATCAGAATCTTAAATAAGGGATTGGGATTTGCAGTCTCACCCAAGAACATTCCTTTCGAAAGCATCATTTGCAACATTGAGAATGGGACTCAAGGTCTTTCATCAAACGACAGGGATATATTAAGACAGGAATGTTCCCTAGCTTTGTTAAAATCTAGACGACCAAAGAGTAACCTTAATAGGGAAGGGCGAGAGGCTCTAAGATCTCTCTGTAATAATGATAAAATAGTTGTTCTTAAAGCTGATAAAGGTGGAGCCACCGTTGTGTTAAACAAGGAGGATTACATACATAAAATGAATGAGCATTTGAGTTGTGGAAGTTATAGAAGGATCAACTCCAACCCTATTCCCAAGGTGATAAAGCAGGTCAAGAAAGCCATCATGGAAACCAACCTTGAAGATAAAATAAAAAAGAAGTTGATCCCCTCCTGTGAGGTTATTCCTAGAATCTATGGATTACCAAAAATCCATAAGGAAGGGGTTCCTCTTAGACCGATTGTTAACACCATTGGTTCCCCTACATACGAACTAGCTAAGTATGTAGCTAAGATCCTAAAACCTCTGGTTGGTAACACAGACTCTTTTATAAAGGACTCAACAGATTTTGTGAAGCTTATTAGAGATAAAAGGGTTGATAAAGATGATATTCTAGCAAGCTTTGATGTCGTATCCCTGTTCACAAAGATTCCCCTTGATGAAGATGTTCATGTTATAAATATAGCCACCGATCTTGAAACCGCGAAGCTTGCAGAAATCTATTTATGGTCCACTTTTTTCAGTTTTCAAGATCACTATTATGAACAAATTTTTGGGGTCGCCATGGGTTCCCCGCTCTCACCTATTTTCGCCAACCTATACATGGAGTACTTTGGGAGGAAAGCCCTTGACTCATTCCACTTGAAGCCAGCATGGTGGAAAAGATTTGTCAATGACACCAACCTTAATTGGACTCATGGTAGAGCAGAGCTTGAGAAGTTCTTCAATCATCTTAACTCGTTATCTTCTGAAATCAAATTTACTATGGAGCTTGAAGAGAATTGTAAGATCCCCTTTCTAGACGTCCTGATCAGTAGAAAAGAGGATGGTACTTTGGGACACCAGGTCTATAGGAAGAAAAATCACACTGATAGCTATCTTCATGCTGACTCTTACCATCATCCCTCCCAAAAATCTGGCGTTTCAAACACCCTGGCGATTAGAGCTTTCAGGATTTCTGACCTAGATCACCTAAAAGATGAGATTGAACACTTAACCTCTATCTTCAAAAACATTGGATACAAGGAATGGAGTATCAAGAGAGCGATAAGAAGGGCTCAAGACAGGGCCCTCTCTAAGCATACCCCTGAAGACAAGAAGGAAATTCAGGGGAAGGTTTACCTTCCATTCATCCATGGGGTTACCGATAAGATTGCAAATATTTTAAGGAAGAATAACATAGACAGTCAATTTACGACTTGTGGAACGATAAGGCAAATGATGAGGTCAGTTACGGATAACATTGACCGTCAACAACTCAAGGGAGTGTACAAGATTGATTGCTCATGTGGTAGAAGTTATATTGGGGAAACAGGTCGATCTCTGAAAACAAGGCTAAAAGAGCACGCGACTGACATAAAGAATGAAAGATCCCGTACATCAGCCCTTGCAAAGCACTCATCCAAGACCAAGCATCATATGTGCTTGGAAGACGCCAAGGTAATTGCAAGAGAGGACAATTATCATAAAAGAAAAATCAGGGAGGCCATTGAAATTTTGAAATTTCCGCGGAACCTCAACAGGGACAATGGAAGTGAAATAAGTGGAAACTGGCTTCCCCTGATCAGACAAATAAAACCCTCGGAGCCTTTGGAAGCATAAAGGTTTGGTTTATTAATTTACTAAGTAATTAATGAATGCAAATAATTAATTTAATTTAATTTAATTAATTATATCAATTAAATTAAATTAAATTAAAAAAATATTTTATTTTTTTTGTTTAATTCTTAATAAAAATAAATAAATATAAATTGAAAATAAATAAAAATTTGATTAATCATACAGGATTATAATTATTAAATAAAAATAAAAATAAAAAATAAGAATAAAATAAAAGTAAAATAAAATAGAACAATTTTTTTTTTTAATCAATCAGGGTTTTCAAAATTAATTTAATTTAATTAATTATATTAGAAAAGAGAGAGGAATTATAAATTTAATATTAATCAAATAAATAAATTAATTAATAATTTAATTACCCTTATATTATAATTGAAATTCTAATTTAAATAAATAAAAATTTTAGTTAGATTTTAATTAATTAACTAATTAATAAAAATTAATAAATATAAATATAAATTATTTAGTTAGATTTTAATTAATTAACCAATTAATAAAAATTATTTTTGAAACATAAATAAGCATTAAAATAAAAAAAGTTTTTATTTATAAATAAATAAAAATTAAATTTATATATAAATAAAATTAGAAATTAATTAATTTAATTAATTAATTATTGACCAATTAAATAATTATAGTTATATTAATTAATTAAAAATAAAAAAATAAAATAAAAATAAATTAAATTTTTTATTAATCAAACATAAAATTATTTATATAATAAAATAAAAATAATTAAAAATTAAATTTATATTAATCAATTAAATATAAAACTGGAATAATAATAAATAAATAAATTAGAGTTATTAAACCTGACCTAATTATGAACAAATAAATAATTAATTAATAGAACAAAAAAATAAATAAAAATCATGTGTTGACCCTTATAAATTAGGGTTCTTTGGTTTATTTATACCAAGGCACATGGCTCCTTCTCTCAATAATCTCTCATTCATTGTCTATCTATCTTATTTGTCCTGATGATGGACCCCCTTTGGGGTTTGAAACGTTGAGAGTACTTTTTTGTCTCATTATAAGTACCTACCTATTTTAGAGGGAGGGTCATCATCTTCATTATTGCCATCATCACCACCATCACCGTCATCATTATTGTCATCATTTCATTATCGTCATAATCACCATTCATTTCTTCTTCTTCATCATCATCATCATCATCATAATCATCATGATTATGGACATTGTCGTCAATTGTTCATAATTATAAGTATCATAAGAAATATCATCAACCTAAAAAATGTTACTAGTGCTCAAAAGGGGTTATTAAGACACATGATATATGCAAGAGAAATAACAACTGTATTTTTTAGGGATGATCGATGATCATCATCATCACTACTGTTATCATCGTCATTATAATTGTCATCATCCCCATCATCATAACTAATATATTTTTTATCATAATAGTTGTCATCTTCATCATGAACATCATAATCATCATTCATGCCATTATTGTTGTTGATGATGACCAAGATGAAAATAATGATAATGATGATCAGATGATGATAACTTGGAAGATGATGCCAAAGATAATTATTATGATTATGACCATGACAACATTTAAAAATTGGGAAGAATGGCCAAGGTCATTAGCATCATCATCATCATTGTCATTGTAACTCCCATTGCCTTTATCATCATTGTCATTATCATAACAATTGAAGTTCATGTCATCGTCATCATCTTCATTATCATCATCATTATAATTATTGAAATTGTCATCAGTTATCATAATCTTAAATTTCCTAAGAAATATCATCAATGCAAAAAATATGATGTGTGTTGGAAAAGGGATGCAAAAGTGAACAAAAAAATTGGGGTAAAAATAGACGTAAATTTGGATGAAGAGTGGACACAACATAAGTAGATGTAGAACACGATAGAAAAATTGACACAAAAGTGGATGAAACGTAGATGAAATAGTTGATGCAAACTTGAACACAAAATAGGATTCAAACATGGATGAAAAAGTGGAAGAAAACATGGGCACAATAGTAGGCCTAAAACTTAGCATGAATTGTGGTGAAACAAATGTGGATACAACAATGAATGTAAAAAAAAAAGACACAAACTTGAATGCAAAAAGGAGGAAAACTTGGATGAAAAAAGGGATGTAAACATGGGCCAAACATGGGTGCAATAGTGAAAACAAAATTAGTTGCAAAATTGGACGAATCAAAAGTGGATGTAAAAGTAGATTCGAAATGGGATTGAAAAAACATAAACAATATTTGATGCAAACTTGGACACAAAAGAGGATGCAAAATATGGATGCAATGGAAGTACATGCAAAAGAAGATACAAAATGAGATGCAAAACCCAACAAAAAGTGGATGCAAAAATAGATGCAATATTTTATGCAAAATAGGATGCGAAGATGGATGCAAAATTGGAAGCAAACGTGTGTACAATAGTAAGTACAAAACATGGCACAAATTGTGTCACAACAAAAGTGGATGTAGTGATAGATGCAAAAAAAGAAACAAATGAAGATGAAAAATAAGATGCAAAAAAGGATGTAAGAGTGGGCGTAAACATGGGTGCAATAATGGATGTAAAGTAGGATGCAAAAGTTGATGCAACAAAATTCTATACAAAAGTAGATGCAATACGAGACACATGCAAATCTTGATGCAAAAGTGGATATAAAAAAGGATTAAAAATAGATGTACAAGTCAATGAAAACTTAGATGTATATGAGGATGCAATCGTGGATGCAAATTTATAAATAAAAAAGGGTGCAAAGGAAGGTGTCAAACTAGTTGCAAATTATGGCACAAGAAAAATGGATGCAATAGTGGACACAATAACAGATGAAAAAGAGGCTGTAAATATGGATGCAAAGCAAGATGTAAAAGTCAATGTAACAAAAGTAGATGCAAAATTAGATGAAAAACTAGGCACAAACCTCAATGCAAAACTTAACATAAAGGGGATGCAAAAAATGATTTAAAAATTGATGCTAAAGAGGATGCAAGAGATGATGCAAAAGTTGATACAAGTGTAGGCACAAAAAGTGGATGTAACAGAGGATGAAAAGGTTGGTGAAACAAAATTAGGTGCCAAACTTGATGCAAAATATGGTGCAAAGGATGGCACAAAACTTGGCATAAAACCTGGCATAAAACTTGGTGTAAAATCTGGTGCAAAACCTATTACAATACCTGGTGCTAAACTTGATGTAAGACTTGATGCAAAAATAAGTGCAAACTTGGCATCAAGTTTTGCACCATATTTGATAAATGGACACAAATATCTCCAAAAATTGGCTCTAGACAAAAAAAAGGAAGCAAAAAGGGATGCTAATCATAGGGTTTTGTTGTAGTGAACCAAGTTCAAGGCTCTTACAGTCCATAGTTTAACTCTATCATCAAGGTTTGAGATAACATTTTTCCAATTGGACTTCTTCCAGGCTTGCACTGTTAGAGGGACCCCAAGGTACTTTTATTGGAGAGGATTTCTATGGAACCTTAAGATAGCAGTTAAATTCCTCCAGATAACAATATGAGTGTTAAAGAAACAAACCATGGACTTAGACTGGTTGATCTCCATTCTCGAGGCAAAGGTAAAGGTGTCCAGGATGAATTTGAATGAACGAGCCTCCTTTATTGTGGGAATATAGTGCAACATGGTGTCATCAATGAATTATTGATGAATTGTTTCCTAGCCTTCTTCATGCAGCTTAAGGTCCCTTATACCTCCTTCTCTATTTGCAATAGTGGTCGCCCTCCCGAGACCTTCCATCATTATGATAAACAGGAAGGGAGATATAGGGTCCCCTTATCATGTACCACAAGATGGTAAGAAAGGTTTTATCGCGGCTCCATTAACTAGGATTGAAAAAATAGGGGATGAGACCAAGGACATAATCCACCTAATCCATCATTTTTCAAATCCAAATGCTCCTAATAACAATTTCATATAATCCCATTTAATATTATCATACGCCTTCAACCAATCTAGTTGAATAATCATACTTTATTTTTTCTATGTCTTCAATGAGTGACCTACGTCATGCGAAAGAAACACATTATTCATGATTTGTCTCCCCTTGAAAAACCTAGCCCGGCTCAGCTCTTCCATGGATACCGGTTTATTAAAATTCTTATTGTCTTCCTCCATGATCATCTTATGGATATGTATGATAATCCTTTGGATATCCTTTATCCTATGCACTTGGGGCAACTCAACTATTTTTTGGAAATGTTGAACCAAGACTTGTTCAATGTCCTAATGCCCTTCGTAGGTGTGCCCTTTGTCATCCTTTATTTTAAGAATTTGATTGGAACCCTTGTAAACTTCTCCTTCTCTATGGTAAAATTTTCCATCCATGGCCGCATGTATAAACAATTGGTGCAAAGAAGTAGGGACCGTCCTCAAAGATTCAGTCTATATCCTTCATATTGGTAAAGACTACCATAAATCATCCCTTAGACCCTAGATGTAGCTCTATATCCCCTCTTTTTTTCCAGTGATATTTGATCCAACACATAAATCTTTTTCTGTGGGCCAGTGACCCATAAACTTGCATATGACTTCATATGATCTCATGTGATCCCTGAAGGCCTGTGTCTCAAGATCAATTTTTAATTTCATTTGGATCACCATTTCTTTTAGCTTACACGGTCCCATATTTCCTTTTGAATTTGTTTTTGCTACTAGTCTACTCGATTCCTTGATGTACTTCAGTCCTCATCTCTTTTCTAACCAATCCCACCTAATCCAGCCACACCTTGGATGTTCTGTGACACACCTTCTATTGGGACCCCAAATCCTACATTGAACCCATTCCCCTTGTTCGTTACCACATTCAAATTAGAGGGAGACCTACTCCCTCCCCCTCTGAACACCATTTGTGTTAAACCCTAAGCATATTTGCTCAAAAACCTGTGCTCCTCCTGAGATCATCCACTTTAAATTTAATGTTTTATTAAAAATAGACATTAAAGTAATTTCTTTTTATAAAATAAATGTTTTACTAAAAATAGAGATTAAAAAAATTATTTATATTTTTAAAGTATATTTTAAAAATATCATAATTAAAAAAATAACATTAAAAATTAATTTTAAATATTTTCCTTTTATATAAAGTTGACATAAATACTTTTTATCTAAATAAATATTAAAATGTAATTTTTTACGTTAATATACTTTTTAATTAACACCTATTGATATTAAAGAAATTACATAAACGTCATATAAATTATAAGAAAAAATCCCCTTTGAATACACCAACTTAAAATTTACACAAAATAAAGACAAAGATAAGTTGAGAATTATGCATGGACTCTTTTAACTTTATATGCATATAGTTTGATTAAACAGTTGTCATATTATCTATTATAACAAATGATAATACATTAAAGTATTAATTATATATTAATTTTTTTGTAAACTCACTACTATACCAAAGGGTAGTTTAACATATTTTTTAAGATAAAATTAATATTTTTTTCTTAAATTTTAAATTGTCTTAGAAAAAGGTCTTAAACTAAAGGATTAAACTAAGTGAAAAATGTTTTATGAGGGGAGTGTGGTAGCAAGTTTCTCTAGTGCCTAAAGAATACCAAACACAAGAATATCAAAGATGTTTTGTATTGAGAGGTATTTTATGTTGCATTTTCCCTCAAATATAATTCGGTAAGGGGAAGGGATTGATATGTTCCTTCATTCTCCATGAAAAATAGATTGAGGGTTTTGATGAAACTCACATCGAGGATACATATTGATATTTTTTTTATTCTCTAAGACAAATTGACTGAGGTTTCTGATGGCAGCAAAAGCCAAAATCCTAATGCCATTTTCAATTGAGGTTTTGGATGGCAGCAAAAGCTAGAAGCCATAATTATGATGCCATTTTTGACCAAACCCTAAACATAGGTTAAGAAATAACTTGAGCTCTGGTGGTGTGAGTGTTTATAGAAATATCTTTTTTTCTACCTTTGGAGAATCCTTCACATGGAATGGGAGCGTTGAAGGTCACAGGGAAACAAGAGAGAAATTCACAGAGAGGAGCATCAAGCAGTAAGAATTCAGCAATGGTGGTAGTGGATAACATTCAGTGCTTCATTCGAAAGAAGACATTTGTAGTTGTGACATACTACAAGTGGTTTCGGGGTTTAATAAAGATAAATGCCTATCCCATTAGGCAATTCTCTGTTACAAAGAATTTGAGATTCTTCGTTACAAGAAATTCGAGCCCATTCTTCTATTGGAACAACACTGCTTCACTGGCATGGATATGAGAATCAGAGTGAAAGGAGTAGAACACACTCAGAAAATCTACACCATGCTCATCAATTGAAAAACTTATGACCTTTGGCAATATTTTTCCCAAATATTTTCCCGTGGCCTTCCAGAATCTTTGATGAATTGTATGATACCAAGATACAATTGTGTTTGCTACACAAAGGTAAGTTTCTATCTTGAATAGTGTTTGGGTCATTAGCAATCTGTTGAGATTGCAACAAGATGATGGAGCTTAGTGAAAAGAGTCGCCTTCACTAAGTGGGCCCGCAGGCTATTTTTGGCGCAAGTCTATTTTTAGACTATGTCTATTTTTAGACATATGGATCATGTCTATGGATTGCAGGTTGCTGTTTATGGATGATTGATCAAGTTGGAAAAATAGATGGACTTCTATTTTTGATGAAAGTGTGAGTGATCACAGTGTGAGTGATCAAGTCTATTTTTAGACTGGCTGTCAAAAATAGAAAAGTCAAATATTATTATCTCACAATAATATTTGGACTATAAACTTAATCTTATTCTCTTGGAGCACTTCAGTTCGAACTACGGATGTGGCACATGCAATTGCATGAAGGAAATACGTGGTTCTTATGGGATGACTAATATTTGCATGCAGGACTTCAGTTAGAACTCAAGTGAGTTGAATTTAGTGGACTGGAGGTGCAGTTGATGGAGTTGTGTTCAGTTTAGCTTTGTTAAACTGGTTGTATTTAGTCTAACTGGCAAATAGACTAGAGATGAGTTGGGTGAATTAGTTATTAATTAATTCACAAGTTATTAACTCATAATACAACTAATGAATACATCAGTTAACTCAGTTGCATGTCAGTGCTTGTTCAGTTCAGCAGGGACAGGTGTTAGAGAATCAGATTGCTATCAGTTGTGACTATAGTTGTGCACCAGATCTTGCACAAATCAGGGGATTGAGTATGCCAATGAGTTTTCCCACATTGTAGCTTGTTCTCACGTGATTTAGCCAAGGAAAAGACGTGGCTGCCTTGGAATTATCACCGGTTCTTGTGCAGGTATTGAGCAGCGGAGGCAGGCAAGCAGCAAAAGAGATTTGAGCCAGTGATTGATTCAAATTTGCGCTGTATTGTGTGTAACAGGTGGAGCTGATACTGAATTGCTTGTGATAAGCATTTTACTTTGTAATGTTACATGACTCAATCATTAATATACATATAGTTGGGGTTTTTAGCGAGATGCTTTCCCTGGGATACATACTGTGTTAATGTGTGAATGCTCTTGATGTTTTATTGTTATTGATGCTGCTATATTGATGATCAACGTAGAGGAGCTTATGTATTGTGTATGTTTTCTGCAATAGTACATGATCAGGATAATCTCTGTTGAATATGTGTTAAATTATTCAAAATTTCTACATGGTATCAGAGCTGGTGATTTGTAGAAGAGATTTCTACAGGATATCAAAGCGAGGATTGATCATCAGATCTAAGTGACTTACATTCTATTTCTCTAGGCAGAGCCTATAATCGGGCCAGGTAGCCTCTGGATTCATCCTTCCTTTGGAAGGTGAAATATCCAGTCAAAGCCCATACAGTCAATCTCTGTACGAGAAATATTGTGTTCTCACGAATCTTAGATCCGAGGCGGTTGAGTTGGTTGCTGGTGGAATTCGAATTTGCAGCAGTGTTTTCTTGGTGACAACGCAGCAATGTCTTTCAACGGATTGCGATTGGAGTATGCTCTTGAGGGCAGCTCAAACTATATTGCATGGAAGGACAGGATGGAGGCAGTATTGGATGATAACGGGCTGAAGGAGTTCATAGATACGGATATCCCAAAGCCTACTGATGCTACTCAAGCTGATGCTTGGCAAAAGAAGATCGCAAAATGTCGAAGGATTATGTTGGAGGGCGTGAAGGATCACATTGTGTCCAGCCTCCATGGAAAGGCTACTCCTTATTTGATGTGGAAATCATTAACAGAATTATTCCAAAGCAAGAGCGATCAGAGGAAGCTGGCGCTCAAAGATAAACTCAGAAACATCAAATGCGAGAAGGGTGACAGTATTCCCAAGTATCTCACGAAGTTCACTCAGTGTCGAGATGAGCTGGGAAGCGTGGGGGTTACTGTCGATGATGAGGATTTGGTGAGCTTGGCTCTCCTTAGTCTTCCGAAGAGTTGGCATTCCTATCAGGACTCTGTCAATGGTCGAGAGAAGTTGCCAGGATGGGAAAGACTATGGTCAGATCTTGTGCAGGAGGAGATCAGGCAGAGTACCAGGGATGGATCTTCGTCAAAGGGAGATGATGAAGAGAATTGTGCTTTGGCTGCCAAAACAAAGAAAGGGAAGAGCAAGAAAGCTTCTCAGTCTGGTGCGAAAGGCAAGAAGCAGGATATGTCCAAGGTGAAGTGTTTTCACTGTCACCAGCACGGACACTATGCCACAAATTGTCCGCAGAAGAAGAAGAACAAGCAAGATGCTGGATCTGCAGGGGGAGAGGCCTTAGCTTCTCAGTTTGAGCTTGATTTTTCATTGATCGCATGCTTGGTTTCAAGTGTGATGGGATCAGTGTGATTCTTGGACAGTGGTGCGTCTTTTCACATACTGTGTTAATGTGTGAATGCTCTTGATGTTTTATTGTTATTGATGCTGCTATATTGATGATCAACGTAGAGGAGCTTATGTATTGTGTATGTTTTCCGCAATAGTACATGATCAGGATAATCTCTGTTGAATATGTGTTAAATTATTCAAAATTTCTACAAATATATCAAAGTTTTTGTGAAAGGATTGTTCTCTAGTATTGCAAGGCATTCAAGGACCTATTTGATCATCAAATCAACTCAAGAAGAAAGGAAAAATTTATGTGAATTGTTTGAATTCACATTGTTCATATGATAGCCCGTAAAGGACAATCGTCAAAAGAATTAAAATTTTGAGTCTACTCTTGTTTAAATATTTAGTCCAAAGTTGACTTTGTTAAAAGGACATTTTAAGCATGAATTTGTACTCAACCTTCTATACATTCTTGAGCATGAGGCCCAAGCTTCTCATCAAAATTCTAACTAGAAGCAGACTAGCTCTCCTGCTCTAAGCTCATTTCATCTCAAAAGAACTTAACCCAAGTCTCTGTTATAAAGAAAGCAGAGTCGAGACTCTTATCATATTTTCCTTGCATAAAGGAGACCTAGATCAATGTATTATTAATCTCATAAGGGTTTTTAAGAAGGCTCGTCATCTTCATCTCAGTGTTGGATCTTAGCATAAAATGGATAAAATCATGTATACATATTATCTACATTGACTTGTGGAGACAATATGAGCACCTGGGAGATAAGATCCATGATGTCTTCCTTCATCAGTGTCATAATCAACACATATATAGATTTACATCTTGAATCTCTTATGTCAGTCAAGCTGACCTATGAAATTTTATCTATTTACAGTGGCAATATTGTTAATTATATTAACTCCCTTCAGTATAGTCATCAGTAATATTTGGTTACATTGAAAAGGAAGAGATCTACAGGGCATCAAGCAGTATTTATCCTCGATCATTTTTTTGAGACGAATCAGTCACTTATCTTGAAGCGCTCTAGTGGCATCATTAAAAGTAGCAGCCTTGGAGGCATATAAATTTGTGGACAACTGAAGATTTTTTCATCAGAAATCACCTCGCTTACTTTCCTCACATTTTATAGTTGATAACCTCAAGAAGTTAGTTTGGATCCTCCACTGGCCTAAGAAATAAGCCAAGTTGTATTGCACTGTGTCATCAATACTAGGCTACAACAAGTGTTCACAGTCTTTCATCTCCATCGTTCAATGTCAAGCACCGGAACCTAGAGGACAGACCTCAATTTATTTTCATCAGTTTAAAGTGCATTCTTTGCAATAACACTGAATCCTTGAAGTACTTCAGTACATCGGCAATCACACATGTTCCAAGCATATTGATAATATATTCAAATAACTTGATATAATTTGGCCCATGTTATCTATTGCTTGGATTCTCTTTGAGTATGGCAGAAGATGTCAAGGTCAATGTTAATAAGGGCTAGGACTCTAGATCTATGATGCAGAAGACACCTTGGCATAATCAGTATTGGAATAGAACAGGTCATTACTAGGCTAAATTCAGAGCAAGTCCCTTGGTATCTTCATTCAGTCAGTCATATCTGTGATATCAGTAATAAAGTTCTATTGATATACTATTGTTAGCATCTGTCAGTTGAACAGGCAGAGCATGTGAGAATCTTTAGCTTTGCATTGCTGAAGTTTGATAATTAGACGTTTGTTGAGTAAATTCCAGCATGATAATATTTCATCTTAAAGATGAGGAGAAAATTAATAAAAGGGTTGGATGTCCAACTGGAGCAAGAATTCAGAGGGAGCTATATGGATGACATTGCCACATGGACTAGAGGAATAAAGCCAAGAAAAGTAGCAGGTTGCAAATAGCTCGATGATTATGATGTGGGCTAAGTCACTTTCCCAATATTTATAGGGAGTCGTGATCAAAGATGCAGATGATGTCCCTCTCATTTTAAAAGTTAAGATGGATAACTCAACCTTGATACACTATTTCCTGCACTTAAAAGTCTGATGTGATGGAGAAGTTGATACTTGGTATTTGTGATAATCTCCTATCATATGCCTCGCTATCAAGACTCTGAATCAGTGTATGGATGAGCCTCATAAATGGATAGCTACTTGTTGAGATATCTCTATTATCTATGGTTGGAAATACACCGCTGAAATTTAAGATTCCATGGATGTTGGCTCAGTTGACAGTATGATGAGTAAAGAAAGGGCACACCTAGTGCTATATTTTCTTGATTTCGTTGCTCTAGGAGCACCACTGAGGTTGAATGTATAAAGCAACATGCATGATTTATTATTATTGATTGAGGAAGCTCTTCAATGAAGTCATTTAAGCACGTGTTGGAACCTCCATTGTATATTGCAATAATATGAGTGGGATTCTCGTTTCAGGGAATCCATGTTCCTTGACCAATCCATCCATGATTAGCACTAGGTACCCCCTTTATTTAGAATATGGTACAGTTGGGAGCAATCAAGTTCCATCATTTTAGGATGGATGTACAAGTTATCGACACCCTCTCAAAGCTTCTTGGTAATGTTTATCTTCCTTCAGAGAGAGGCAGGGATTCATGGATAGACCATACTAAGAGGGTCTCAATTGAACATTAAGCTATGGGAGCTCCTAGGACACTTGTCGTGCGACCATAGGGTGAGTGGTTCACCTTCCCCCTGTGATACCTCATGATGATATATGACACATAAGGTGAGTGGTTCGCCTTCCCCTATGGTGGTTTTCATGTGTAGGGTGAGTGATTCACCTTCCCCTAGAATTGATGAGATATGCATAAGATGAGTGGTTCACCTTCTCCTATGGCATTATGAGCAGGATGAGTGGTTCACCTTCTCCTGTGGATACCCCAGTGAGATGCATATAGGCATATGTTGGCTGTCACATGTGGACATGTTAGTGCAATGTAGGATGCTCACTACCTACGATCAATGGTTGACATGTCGGTGGGACGTGGTTCAACCTTTCCCCATGTGTAGGATTTGTCCTACGATTGTTGATTGGCATGCATGTAGGACGTGGTTCAGCCTTTCCCCATGTGTAGGATTTGTCCTACCATTGTTGATTAGCAAGCATGTAGGACGTGGTTCATCCTTTCCCTACTCTACGCGGTTTGCATGTGTGTAGGATAAGGTTCATCCTTTCCCTACGATGGTTGTGACATGTCACTGTAGGATGTGGTTTATCCTTTCCCTACGTGTGGTTGTAAGCAAGATGTGATATATGCTTCCCCTGCTATTGTATTATCCTACCCATGTAGGGCAGGACACCTGAGAAGTACCTCTCATCTGGTTAGGGACCATAGCACTACCGATGGACGCATCGTATACTGTCGTACTCCCTATGTCTAGGATGCATGGTGTTCAATGACTTGATCTGATTGAGGTTCTACCCCTAGTTATGTGGAATGACTTTTGTCAGTGGAGAGTGGCAAGGTCTTGTGACTCACTCTCAATCAATTCTTCTTCATTATCTAGACAATGTTCAACAGAGTTGAGACGAGATGCAGAGGTGGCATATGATGTCAAGGTGGCATGATGATGGATGACTTGGCAGGTGGAATTCACCCTAGTTGAGAGGGAGTGTTAAAATTGGCAACTAGGGCCAGATTTCCACTTTGGACAGCTCATTTGATGAAAGTGATGATTGCATTGAATTCCTCTTTTCAAGAGGACAAAAATCAACCTAACTATAACTAAATTTGGATAAGGAAAAATATTTATTTATTCAAAAGAAATTTTATGAGGCATGACCTTATCAAGGCAAGAAAAAATTGAAATTTGAATTTGCCTCCTCATTTGACCAAGTCAGCCTACCCATGATGGAAATAAGTAGCCTATTCAAGATACATCATCACTCATATTTTCTCTCTGAAATAGTCGCAGAAGGAAGATGACCCCAACAAAGGAGGAAGGGCATGGTTGACGTTATGGATGGGCTATTTGATGGGTTGAGTTTGTTAGGCAGGAGGCTGAGTATGTTAACGGTAAGTATGGGCTTATTTGAGGGTTGTCCTGGGCATATCTTTCTCCTATTTGCAGGTCAGAACTATCCCTAAGGCAGATCACAGAAATGGAGTGTTTTTGGGTGTTTTTCTATGGTGTGTAAATCTCTTCTAGGTTGACCGCATCTACAAGAAGCCCCTCTCAAGCAAGTCGCAGTGCCTCCTATAGCTACAGCAAGTTTGGATTTTTGTTTGAAGAAGATCAAGATGCCTAGAAAACAATTTTGCCTAGGCCGCAATCACATGGAGGATTAGCAAAGGTGTTTGGACTCTGTCATGAGGGTGAATGCAGAGGTTGCAGCCGTAGGTTAGGGATGGCATGTGCCCTAACTAGGTCTATCATAATCTCAGAGATTTTCCTAGCACAACAAAACTTTTGGGCCCATGATATTTAGCAAAGGAAGCCGCATCATTTGGTCCAGCTACTTTGGAAGATTATCTTATATCTACTCCTAACCACTGATTAGGGCAGAACTTGTCTGCTATTGTTCAAAGGCAGAATTGCACACTTGTCTAGGTAGTTTCTTTGGCGTTTTGACATGGGCACGAATCATCATTTTGACAAGTCAATTTTTTCTTTGATTGTACTCTCTCTCTTTCTCTGTTAATCATTTGATTATAATAAGAACAAGAATTAACCAAGAGTTTTCACCATCTTTGGGTTTTTCCGTGGCTCGAGCCAAAATCTTGTGCCCTCTTGTCTTGGCTAGTCTCTTACGCTTGATGTTTATGTTCTTTATTCAATTACTGTCAATGAGATAATGGTTTATGTTATTGCTAAGAAATAAATGGAAATAAAAATTGGGCTCATAAGGAACATTGAAATAATTGACCTAAGCAAATAACATGTTATCTAAAATTAACACATGCACTAGACTTACGGTTGTTAGTCCTAGCCTAGTACATCACATAGGAAGAACCAGTGTCCAACCTTACTCTCTCTCAACCTGAGACGGGAAAACCATGCTCACTCCCTCTCAACTAGGGAGACTTTATCAACAAGCCTCAACTTGTGTCAGAAATACTCTTACTTTTCTTACATCAGTTACTTGTAATTGTAGCTTTCCTCTATCGGTCCTCTTACTACTTAAGATCGCTCTTCATGCAACTTCAAAGGGCTAAGCCTCCTAACAGATCATTATCCTATTCTTGAGGTCTTTACCCACAACATCTTCAATAGTGTTCATCACTACTTCCTACATTGCTCTGCTTTTTGCACTACTTCCTGCCTTGAAGATATTCCATCACACAGTTCCTTCAACATACAAGATTATTACAAGGTTAGCCAATCCATTGTTCAATACAACCTAGCTGACCTTTCCAGTCAATCTCTATTAGTTAACACAACTCCATAGTCACAAATGATTTTTCCCTCTACTTCTTGTTCAAATCCTCCAAGATTGCCAACTCATAGGGTCTTCAATTAGCTGATGCTTCAAATCACAAAACTAGGGTTTGTCATTCTGCTCTCCAACAATACTTATGTTGCTCCAAAAGAAATTTTTCACAGGGTCTTCTAGGACTGCCCTTACACTGTGACAAGGTTGCTCCTTTTGTCACACAACTTAGGGTCTTTTCAATAGCCCATACTAAATAATCTCCTTATTCAACGTTCTTTAGAGCATTCACACATCAGCCCACACAACATTGATTAACCTCTGGTATTCATTATCCTTAGGGCTTCATACCAGCCTTTAATAGTTCACAAAGAACAATGTTCTTAGGCTCCCAAATTCTGTCCTAAACCTCCACGTAGGTCAGTCTTCTCTTCATGAATTAATTCTAAACTTGTTCACTTCAGGAAAGTCCTCTTATCCACTCTTTTTTCAATACCTTGAGAATTTAACCTTTATTTAATACACCACAAAATAGCTCTCATATCTTGAGGCACTATAGTCAACGAATCTATACTTTTAGGCCTCCCTTGGATGACTCGGTATCCTTACTCCATGTACTGAACAGAGATATATAAACAAACGAAGTTGTGTTATCTTTTACTTGGTTGTCCTGCATAAAAGAGTCCCTAACTAGGGCACACGAACTATTGTCCTAAACCTTTAAGGACAAGCCTTGCCACCATAGCACATTTCAAAACTTACACAACATAGCTCCTTAGAGACACGCCATATCCTCCAAAGCTCCATGGTTCTGGTCACACTTTTGAAGTTTTCTGGCTGATTACCAGAACTCTGCAGCACCCATAACTAGAGTCACCTCAGTCATTTTTAAGTCTGCGGTCACTTCTCTTCTGGCCCTAAACTTCTGCGCAGAACCTCAATGCTTTATTCTGGCCTTGTCACAAGACTTGCAGCCACCTTTCTAGTATAAAACAGGGTCTCAGTCTTCTCTAAATCTTCAGAAAGTGTTACAGCCTGTGCACAGAGATGCCACAAAAGCCATGTGCCCAGAATCCTCACTAACAACCTCACATGAATTCAATCCACCAGTATTTAAGAAAAGATAAACCATCCATTTATATTCCTTCCTCGTAGCTTGAATTCCTTGAGGTTTGTGGCTTCTTAAGAAGTTTTCTTATGATGAAGTGCTTTATTGTAGCCTTACTAGGCCTATTTGGCCTTTATAAGGACTGTAACTCTATGAGATTCTATGATCAAGATGATCCTATTCTCACATCTACTTTATTGCAAGAGCAAATCCTTCCATGAGTATGACTAGATTACAAGATCCAGCCTACTCCTTGAGAACTTGATCCTTCAAAAGTTTTCTGAAACAAATTGTATTAGAATGGAGGTAATGTCACTTTGAAGAGTTAACATCACTGTAGATGAGTTGATGCTCTGTTATACGCGCTCATTTTAACATGCTACTGTAACGTGCCATTTTAAATGTACTGTAGAAACTGAGCCATTGTATTCCACTGGCTTCCATAGAATCATAGGATGCCTAGTCACAGATTCATATATATATATATATATATATACCACGGTTACTTGACAGCATGAGTATCAAGTCATTATTGTCTTATTGTTTCGTTGGTCACTGTATCATGACAAAGCCATAGAGTATAATGCGGATAGATGATAACCACAGGCGTATAACTTCAAGGAATGTAGCGAACCGTTGTATTCTTTCAAGTTTCTACAAAGATAATTCAATATGTAAGCCATCTCATAGAATAAACCATACTATGGGCCTGAAATCAGGGTCTTCTTCAAAGGGAACACGGATTGATTGATAAGCCCAGAACTTAGAAATAAAGACTTCCATAATCAGAATTGCATCAGACTTTGGATCCTTCTTGTATTTATACTCTTATACTGCCAACAATCTGTGATCTTCGGCCTCCTTCACCAACCTTAGCTCTGATACCATGTCGAAAAAGCAAGAGGGATGAAGTTTATCGTTGATTTTCCTTAGCTTGATAATTATTTGTGAATGTTGTCAGCTTCTTATTAAATTCTGTGTTATTGTTCTTCATCAAATAATTACCAATATAAACATGAAGATCACAAGAGACAATAGACACAAGATGTAGGCTCCACGCCAGGGCAAAACCCCACAACTTGAGGATAACCCAAACAATCTCCTTCTTATAGAATCAGATCAAATGAGATATCTAGACCCAAGACAAATACCTCCACAGGTGGTCCAAGTTAGCCCGCCCTTTGTCATGATCCTTTGTTCTTCCTGTAGCTTGTAATTTGAGTTTGATCAGACTTTTCTTCTCTGTTACAGACTTCTTTCCATCAAACTATCCGGCTTGAGTACAAAATCCACTTCACAAGAAATTCAAACTAATACACAGGTTCTGCTCCACCACAAAAATCTTGGTTCTATACAGAGAGCTAAACCACAGAAATCTGGCTCCTTCTCATAGGGAATTTAGCACAAAAACTTGCATCATTACACCACAAAAACTTGCATCTTCAAGCTACAGAAACTCGCATCTACTAGCTACAGAAACTCGCATTTTCTAGCTACAGAAACTCACATCTTCTGCTTCTAAACTTGAACAAACTTATTCTGTGAAGGATCCACGCCAATATATACTTGTTTGTGACTATGAAAGGTCATGTTTGTTCATCAAGCCGACCTGATCATCTGGAGGGCCGACTTGGCCTTGTGGAGGACTATTTTGACTTTCTTTGACTCAAAAAAAAATTCTTTCATTTTCTTTACAAAGAGTCCAAATGGACTTTGACTGAATTTAAAAACTGACTCAAAAATCTCTAAAAGCATGAAGAACATGCTTTAACTAGACTTGAGCATGAAACCCATGCTTGAATAAAAATTCTTTTTTTTAAATACAAATTGATACAAGTACAAAGACAAATATGAAGACCAAACCTGGTCACTTTTCCAACAGTAGAGAGGTCAGAGTATTGGACTGCTAATTTCTAAGAGGACAAAATTTATGTTACTGATAGTGTTCTTCCATGAGCCTTGCATTGTTGTGTCGTTGTAATGAAAGTATTGTATAGTTGAGTGAGGCTCCTCATCTGATCATGAGTGAAATTGATAAAGTCAGCAGAAAAGCTATATGTTGCAACTGCTAGGGTTTGTATGTTGCAGGGAACCTTCATTTTGATGCTAGATGTATGCTGCTACTGGTGATGACAGTGGGAGTGTTGATGATGTGTGCATGTCGAGATATGTTTGAGTCGTGGATGGCTGATTGACGAGCATAGTTGTTTTGGTTGTTTCTAGGGTTTTGCAGTAGGTGTTAAGAGAAAAGTTATATGTACTCAATTTTATTGTAGAGTGTACCAAGCACTTGGTACAGAGGATGCAGAGAGATGTATTGCTGAGCTAGAGTGGGTTGCTGATCAAAGTAAAATGGTGACATGTTGATGCTAGAAGTATGTCATTGATAAAAGAGACAAAGTATGGTTGATCAACGTTATGCTGCTTCAAGTATGCAATGTTCCTGAATACATTGTTGCTTGTAGTGTTGCTGAGGTTTATGATGCTTGCCAGTGAGAATATGATGAAATTAATGAGGTAGGGTTTTCATATTGAGTAGTGATACTTTGTTGGTCTGAGATGATAGGTCAGAATGGTTTGAGTTTGATTCTTTACTACTAGGGTTTGTCAACAGATATACATGTTAAGCAGCAGTGGATCCAATTGTTGAAGTTGGGGTTTGATATTTTGAGCCGAGGAAGTTGTTTATGTTGACGACCTTGTGCTAGTATTGCAAATAGACAAATTCAACAGATTGTTTTGATATTAATTATTTTGATTTTGAGCACAGGTGGATTCAATTTGAAAATGAGATGAAATCGTGGTGCGCTTGTTGAGCAGGGTGGTACAAGGCAAAGATTGGAGTCTCCTTCAGGGTTTAGCCTGAGAACACTTCAAGGAAGCAGGGTGGTGCTAAGGCAGGTTGGACCCTGTGCAAGGTGTTGAAGCATCCTTTCAATCAGAGCTGATAAAACTAGGGCATTGGAGCGTCCTTCCAGTTGGAGCTAGTAAACCAGGGTGTTGGAGCATCCTTTCAGTTGACACTGATAACTCAAGGGGTTGGAGCCTCCTTCCAGTTGTTGCTAGAGAATCTTGAAAGTTGGAACATCTTGTTGAGGTGATCTTCAAATACCTATCTTAAAAGTGTGCGGTTGTTTTTCTCCTGGAAGGGCTTCCACCTAAAAATCTCGTGTACTATCTTTGATGTTGTGCATTATTGAATGGTGTTGTTGTGATATGATGTTTTGATCTCACGCTAATGTTAATTAATGTTGGAGCCTGAGAACACTTCAGGGAAGCAGGGTAGTGCTAGGGCAAGTTGGATCCTGTGCAGGGTGTTGAACCATCCTTTCAATCAATGCTGATAAAACTAGGGTGTTGGAGCATCCCTCCAGTTGGAACTGGTAAACCAAGGTGTTGGAGCATCTTTTCAGTTGAAGCTAATAAATCAAGGGGTTGGAGCCTCCTTCCAGTTGTTGTTGGAGAATCTTGGAAGTTGAAGCTTCTTGTTGAGGTAATCTTCAAAAACCTATATTAAAAGTGTTTGGCGGTTTTTCTCCTGGAAGGGCTTCCACCTAAAAATCTCGTGTACTATCTTTGATGTTGTGCATTATTGAATGGAGTTGTTGTAATCTGATGTTTTGATCGCATGCTAATGTTAATTAATGCTTTGAAGATTAAATTAACTAATTGAAGTGAAATACTGATTCACCCCCCTCTCATTGTTTCCAACATTCTGCAACATTTTCATTGGAAAAAGTTAAAACAACCTTATAAAGAGGATCATGGGATTTCAAATTCTAGAAATGGATACTGATAATTGTTTACAGAATTTATACAAGACATGAATCCATAGCAACCAAACTCCTAATCATCTGCGTCAGAGTTATTTTTAAGGAAAAATAGCTTTAAGAATGCATACCAAAATGACATATGTTTAATGGCTTGTCAAGGAAAGGAAAAATTTCCAACAAAACGTAGACATGAAAATAAAACTTAAGTATATCAAATTGGTTTTCTGTAGAGGAAAAAACATTTGACATGAACATTTATGCTCCGGCATAACAATTCGAAAAGAGTTTAGGTCTTTCATGAAAACACATTTGAAAGCTGGTTAAAATCGGGATTTTTACTAGTATACAAAGTCATGCAGTTTGGTCTAGTTAAATTATTAACTATAATATTTACATAATAAAAAAACAACAAAATATGGCGTACATCAAATATTGGTGTTTTAGTGAAATGCATAAGCTAGAAATAACCAAGTGTCCTTTTCATGCTTGATGTGTTTTGTGCCTAGGAAGTGCTCCAACGGTGATGAACAAGTTCTACGTAGAACTATATATCTTCTCTAAAATCTATATAGCCACAGTTTGCATATGACTGGAAAGATATCAATGCATACGTATATGTTAAATTTGAACAGAGGATTTATTACAATAATTTTTTATGCTTTCACAACATTAACCAAGTAAAATATTCAAAATTAAACTTAATAAAATTTTATGACTTGTGCAAAGAGAAACATATAATTATCATCTTTCAATATAATCTCAAACCAGAGATTGATTCCTGTCCAAATTATTGTACATGCAAAGTGCCTGCAAGAAACATGAACCAGAAAATAACTCACAAATCAATATAACATTGTAGGAATTGCCTCATTACAAAACATGCAAGTCTCTACTGAAGACAAATATTTTACAACAATGCAACTGCATGAAACATAGTAATCCCACTTACCATTCAGATCAAAGAATGACCATAACATGGCGAATCTACAAGCCAAGAACAATGAAGGCATCAAATTAGATATGCACTTGTGCATGGGGTTAAAAACTCTACGTGCGAGGGAGATAGTGTGTCACTAATGAATCTAAGTTGTCCACTGTTTGCTTCAACAATTTTCTTTTAAATTGTTAAGAAATTCAGAATATGTTGTAATGATTTCCAAACCTATGTTATAGTCTAAAATTCGTATCTCCCTCTAACTCTCCAACATCACAGTTCACCACTGCCCTCACTTTCCTTTCCATTTATAGCTTCTAAAGAAACTGTTCCATTCAAGAGCCTCATCTCATTTTCTAGCTTTAAGTTTACCTATACCTTTTAACATTATTGCCTTTTTCTCCTTCAGCTGTTAACCATATGTTTTTATTTAGTTACAGTTGCAATAGTTAAACCATATAAGCATATATGAAAATTCAGAAAACAAAGAGAAGGATACAGTTGAGCCGCTAAACTTCCCATGCCTTTCATTTCTTCATTCAATCTGCATCAATCAAGGAAACATGATTAAAATTCTTTTCATTTATTAATAATGCCTTTACAAGCACACTCCTGCAGAAGTTTACAGAAAAAAATCTACATTAGAGCCTCAAAGGACATCAGAAAACCAAAGTTATAAACTCTATATCTGCAAACTCTACATCAGTAAAACCAAAGTTACAAACTCTACATCTGAAAAAGCATCCAAATCTTGGATTTCACATTCTGTACATCAAGAAAGATATTGTCAATGCCAAAGTTGGCAATCTAGGGTATTAAATAGCAGGAAACTGTTCGTAGTGAACAATATGTAATTTTGCTTTTTGGTTAACAAAAAGACAACTTTCATCAGATATAAGGTTTCCAAGTTAGGATATCGAATAACAAATTTGGATCCAAACAAACACTAAGGCAAAAACACACCTGCCTTGGAAGGCATAAAAGTTATCAAACATATATGGGCAATAGGAGCAGAAACACAGGAGCACACATAAATTGGAACTATGCCACCCCTTAAAGTAGAGATATGCAACATGGCCAGTAAATGTGTGAAGTATACCTGGGACAAATCCTTCCAAAATAAGCATTAAAAAGCCAAGGTGCATGCATGATATGAATTGGATCAATATATTGTTTGACATCCACATCTATGCTTATAGAGTGAAAATTTAGAAAAATCAGCTTGCAGGGTCATTTTTACTGGCAATACTCGTTTTGAAAATTTGGGGTGAAAAAACTCCGGGAGCCATTTTGAGGCTTTAAATGACCACCTTTTGTGGTTCGGGCCTTTCTATGGACCTAAATTCCATAATCTAGACATTTATACATTTCCAACGACAAAAGAATCACCTCAATTAGAGATCGTATGAGAATGTTGTGCCTCCCAATAGTTGAACTATCTATCAAAATTAACCACCATAATTTGAGGAGGCCATGTCAGCCCCTGTTATTCATGGAAAAGAGTTTAGCCACATGGGCACTGTGAAGAAGACTCTAGGTCATTATCATAACTCTAGTTAAGGATTGAAGAAGTCAAACTTAACTACTAGTAGGCTATCAAGTTGAGTTATAACCAGGCCACTAAGAAGAGACAGTGTTCCATTCTATTTGAGTGCATTTTGTTCCATAGATGAGCAAAGTAGCTAAGAGTGGATTGAGAGAGAGAGAGAGAGCAATTAGAGAGATTTTGTGTACTATAGCAACCCAAAAGCCACATGTCTCATTTTGTTGTACTTGTATCAATTTCCATTCAGAGAAAGAGCAGAGCAGCCTCACCTTCCAACTAAGTTTTCCCCCATAAGGGTTTCCTAGATCATATCATGTGTCCATTGTGGTTAGTGAGTTATTTCATTGTTCTCTATTTTCCATGTTTTATCTATTACATGCACAAGCTTAACAAAGTATTTAATGAATCCAGAAATTTAAGGAGAAATAAATACTCAGTGTAGATTTTGGATTTTCAAATATATTTTAGTAGATCCATAGTGACAAACAGCCCAGTGGACTATCCATTGCAATTTACAAATGATATTGGTATTAGAACAGATTTCTTAAGGTATATTTTGGGGCGCTGCAAGGGATCAATATTGGTTAAGCTGTAAGTCATAAAACCCCAACCATGGTTAATGAATCGATTAATAATCCTCAAGATCCCACAAAGGAGAGGTTTGTATGTTTGGAAGCACAAGCCGTAAATATAAACCATAATGTGAGCCTCCTCATTACAGCCTTGACCAATAAGCTCGAGTATTCCGAGAAGGTGGAGGTTCTAACATAGAGGTTGGATTGGAGAGGAAACCAGGGGATCAAGAATAAGCGGAGAGGGAATCTAAGAAAGAACCTAAAAAGGAACAATCTAGTTCGAGTGTCATGAACCATTCATAGTCCCTATTCAAGATGGAAGCGAAGGTCGACATTGTTGAGAAATCCAAAGTGTGGCAGTTAAACGATTTCTCTTATTATGGCATTATCTTGTGATGTTTGTTCATTATTATTATTTGTTCTTTCAAATTATCTTTTCTTATCATCAAGACTAATGCCAAGCAACAAATAGAACAGAACACAAGATGTAGGCACGCTGCTAGGATAAAACCCCACTCTAGGGGAAAACCCGATCAAAATTTTTCCTTCAGTAGATTCAAGGTGAGACGACCAAGACTCTCACAACTTAGACTCGAGACTACCACCATCCATCAAGTCAACCTTGTCATTCTTCAGTTCTATTGCTCCTGTAACAGTCATTCTTCTTCACACTTTGATCCTTGCAGTGGCACCAAACTTGTATCTGGAGATAGCAATGATCTCTGAACCATTCTTCTGTGATAGCACCGAATTTTACTCACTAAGATAGCACTGAAAGTTTTCCACTGTGATAACATCGAAGTTTATCCATTAGCATCTAAACTTTATCACTGTGATAGCACTAGCATCGAAACTTTATTACTGTGATAGCACTGAGATACTAAAGAACCAAGATTTCATCATTGTGACAACATCGAGATATTCACAGTAGTAGCACTGAAATATATTCACTGTAATATCACCGAAATGTGGTCACTGTAATAGCATCGAAACTGTGGTAGCATCGTAACTGTCCACTGTGATTTCCGAACCTGTCTAGTGAGATCATCTATGTAATTAACCCGAGCTCATATAATAGCATTGAACTTCTTAAGTAGTACCGAAACATATCTCTGAAATTTTGTGAGCTACTTTTTGTGATTGTTGAGCGAAGTTCATACACCTATATATAGTTATTTCCATATTGAAATGAGCCGACTTGAGCATATGAAGAGATGTGTCACTGTATTAGGCCGACATGAGATTATTGAGGGAAGTCGACTTGATGATGAATCATTTGACAACAAGGAGACTTTGATGGAGGAGGATTTCAACGTGACAAAATAGACTTTGACTCAATCCTAAAGCCTACAATGCAGGCTTGACCTATGACAATTGACCCAAGCATGAAACCCATGCTTTAACAAGTCAATAATAATAAATTCTTTGGACAAATATATTATATTTTGATTCAAGTACAAATTATGAAGACCGAAACTAGTTACATTCTTCAACACTCTCTCTTAACTAGGGAGGTATTCATATTTACATATAAACAAAGAGGTACATGGAGCTCTCAAGACAAATCATCTACAAAGAAGTTTAGGCACCGCAATGCCATGGACTAGATTCCTGACCAGGGCAATCTATCCATTGGTCTCTCAACAATTTAGGCACCGCAATGCCACAGACTAGATTCCTAACCAGGGCAATCTATCTGGATGGGACTAAGATGGACTCAAGCTTTCAGCCTCTCTAGGAACCATCAAGCTTACTTACTAACCATCAACCCAGGGATCCAAGTGTGTATCCGAGGTCATAGCTCTATGACCAACACCACCTTCTCAACTTCGGGACCTAGACATCAACACAAAGTGTTGGCCAGATGTCCTCCCAGGCAATGCTTCACTCACAACGCCTCAACAGTCCTTGATCCAACAAATCAAGGACAACAAATCTCTCCCGATCAAATTGATCGATAACCAGCATACTATCAAAACTTCGAGAGATTTACCTGTACAAACCATAGTTTTAAAAACTGGAACCAGTGACCGGACCAGTCCACCTAATAAATCGGGTTTCAAACCCGAACTGGTTAGGAACCGGTTTTAAAAAAACACACGAAATAATTATTTATTAATGAAAAAACTATTTTTAAGATTTAAAACCATAATTCCAAACCAATAGACACAAAATATGCAAAATTTGCTCATATATATACCATGCAAAGGTGAACATATCAAAATGGCACCAAGTGCAATACATATCAGCAACAAAATATATAATCAATGAGGCTCTAAATGGCCTATAGAGTTCAAAAAAAAGCTTACAAACTATGGGGCCACTGACCTGCTACAAATCTACATATATGATATTAGTGATCAACAATATCAATTGAAACTTCTCATCATAATCAAACTCAGTTGGATGAGTCTCGACTCCCAAACTTTGCAACTACTTGAGTCACAAACTTCTCTATTGGTTCAGTGACTTGAGTCTCAAACTTCTGAAGGTATTCTGCCCTAATATGCCCTATTACTTCATTTGGTGCTCCACATGGCTTTACATGGCCTCCTATCCCAGCCAATTGTTGCTTGAACCTGTTAATACCCCCTCCTGCAATAGATTTTTGGCAATATTTGCATATCAATTTGCCATCAATCATATCACAATGAGCCCATGCAGTATCCTTGACTTTTGGAGGCATGATGACTACTACCTAGCTCAAACTCTCTATTGTTCCACTACTCCAGCAAAAACTCAACACTCTCCAAGCTCCCAATCAAACTTGCAAAAACTCCAAATTAGATGTGTGAGGAAAATGAGGGGGGTGAGCTCCTTTTAAAGGATTGGAGAGGGTGTTTTTGGAGGGAAACACACTTACTTTCCCTCCAAAACACCCAAGATGTTTCCTAAATGACGTCGTGTGGGTCCGTCACGGCCTTGGCAATGAACCAGCTGGTTTAGGACGGAACCGACCGATTTGACCATAAATCGGTTGGTTTTGTCCTAAATTGTCCGGTTTAGGCCAATTTTTGTGAATTTTTGGTGAAATAGGCCCATGAACCAGCTTTTTTGTCCGGTTTAACTCAGTCACCCAATGAACCGACCGGTTTGACCTGTTTTCAGTTCAAACTGATCGGTTTTAAAACTATGGTACAAAGACAACCCCAATCAGTAGTACACTTTCAAATGCACATAATCAAATACAAACCTTCAGGGTCTTCCAGACAACTAGATGTTGCTTTTCAACTTATCATAGTAGGAATATTAATCGAACCTTTGACAGAAGATTCCTTAATCATACACTTTCCTTTCCTACTTCACATGTAGCAAATATCCTTCAAAATGTATTCTCCAATCAAAACTATGATATGCCCTCCCTCTCAACCAGGGAGATATCCAGGCTCCCTCTTAATCTCGGGAGATCTCTTCTATCCAAGCTCCCTCTTAACCCAGGGAGATCTGCTTCTTCTTATTGGAGAATCTTTCATGGCTGCCATCCTTCTTTATCAGAGTCATTCATATATCATACTTATCATATCAACTTTTCTTACGATCATCTTCACCATCTTGAAGATGATGCACCTGCACAACTTAGATAGCAAGTACAACCAAAACTATAGAAGCATGAAGTTAGCGATATCAAAATTCTTATAATAACGGAAGCATTAGACTTTAAAAACATAATCAGCAAGAGACTATACTTCAATACTTCAACTTCTTGCCCAGGTTTTGTTACAAACCCTAAATCAGATCCACAACTCATCAACATATCAAACTCATTATATCTAGGGTTTCAATATTCTTTCAATGACATGACAAGTTCTTTCATATAGAAAACCCTAGAAACAAATCAGATCAGTTAATCTAACAACTTTCAGAATTCATATGGTAGGCTCCTCACTAGGATTTGATACATATCCTAGATTTTACACATGAGCTTCGATCACAGCGTAATTAACAACATAACTAGCTTCTACTAGGGTTTGATGTACACCCTATATTTCTTATTTACACAATCTCAACAATCACTATATAGATTCATAGATTCCATATCACATATAATAGAGAATTTAACTACTACTAGGGTTTAGCTGCAAAATCCTAGATTTCCCAAACAGCATCATCCTAGAATATCAAACTCAAACAAGGGCTTTGATTAAACCCCAAGACTTATTACCATCAATAATTAGGCCAACACACGCTAATATTCCTTTGGGATAAAATAGGCTAGGGTGTGCTAATCTTCTTTTGGAGGTTTTTTTCCCTCAATAATACTGGTGAGCTGAATTTCTTCTCCTAAGATGGACGAGAAGGAGATCGCGCGCTCTGGCAGCTGCAGGCGAATGGCCTAGGATTCCCCTGCTGACCTGCGCCCTCTGACTCCTGCCTGGCAGCTCTGCTGCTAGGCTCGCCCTCTTTGCCCCTCTGGGCTCCCTCGAGCTTTCAACTGACCTTTGGGCCTCCTGCTCAGTCCCCGCTCCGGGGCTCCTCCCCGGTAGCCTCCGCCCCTCCATATCAACCTACGACCTGGCTCTCCAATGGCTGGGATGGATCCCCCGCCTCCAGACCCTGAAGACTACGAGAAGCAGTTTGCATCCCTCATTCCAGAGAACGTTGCATCAAGAATTTGCCCAACTGCATCTAAGTTCATCAAGAAACTCGACGAAATACCTAAAGTTTCCCTCCCACCTTCCCTCCCGAGGAAGGCTGCAATCTCTTTAGCTGAAAGAGGTCTGGTAGGCCAGTTCACAGGACTCTGGCCCTCACCCAAATCAGTACAAAAATGGGTGGAACGCAACTGGAACTCGATCATACAAGGAAAAATAGCAATCAGATTCTATGGAAGACGTTTTTACACGTTCTTGTTTGAATCAAAGGAGGACAAGAATCTCATCTTCAGAAATGGCCCCTACTTTATGGATTCACGAGGCCTCTATCTGAACAGATGGTCTCCTGACTTCGATCCAGAGATGGACGTCCCAAACGCAGTCCCGGTTTGGGTCTGTCTTCCTCATCTGTCGCTTCACTGCTGGGGAGATGAATCAATCAAGGCTATTGGGAACGCTCTCGGCAAATTCATAGATAGATCTGAACCAAAGGAGAACATGCATGCTTGTGTGAGGATATGCGTAGAAGTAGATCTTGGGAAAGGCTTTCCAGAAGCTATCAAGATCAAAGTAGATCAGTGGACACACATCCAACAAGTAGACTACGAGCAGCTACCCTTCAAGTGCAAGGTATGTCACGAATATGGTCATTTTGCAAATAGATATAGCAAGTTAAAAACAAATGAATCTGATGGAAATGTTGAAAACTCTGAAGGCTCATGGGAACAAGTTAAAAAGAAAAAATCTAACCCCCCTCCTGGCCCAAACTCCAAGGCCCCCCTGGAAAATCCCTCTGTTCCCATCCATCCTTCTAGCTCAGCGCCCCCCTTCCCCTCATCCTCCAACCCCTTTGAATCTCTGCCAACTGAAGACCCCATGTCCCCTCCCCCATCTCCTCGAGGCACTGCACTTGCAATCTCCTCCCCCCTCTCTCAACCTCAGCCCTCCCCTCCTCCAACTGTGGACCGAATACTAACCAGAAACAAAATGAAAGAAAATAATCTCACTTCTGACCCTCCTAAAAAAGTAGGCAGGAAGTCAAATAAAGAAATCAGGGATGAAAATGCAGCGAAAGAAATGGCCACTGTAACTCAGCAACCAATGGACACTTATCTAGACAAGCCAAATGGAAGTGGGGAAAAGATGAAAGAGAAGAGCGAGACTCATACAAAAAATGGTAAATGATGATTTTGGTCTCTTGGAATTGTAGGGGGATGGGCTCCTCCCGAAAAATAAACGCAATCCGGGATCTAGTCAAATTGGAGCAGCCAGACTTCCTCCTCATCCAGGAAACCAAAATATCCGATCAAGACTTCCAAAACCACATCAAAAGAAGCAAAAACAACACAGGCACAGCTATAAGCGCAGCAGGTGCATCAGGAGGTATAGGAACTATATGGAATAAAAACAAATGGGACCTTATAAACCAAAATTCCCGCAACTGGTGGGTAAGAACAGACATTCAAAACAAAGCCTCAAAAGAGGAATACACAATCTACAACATCTACGCACCAAACCACTACAAGGACAAAGCAACATGTTGGGGCTCAATAACCACAGATCTCCAATCAGTTCAAGGCAGGAACATTTTCTTGGAAGGAGACCTGAATTTAATAAGGAGCGCTGATGAAAAATTAGGAGGGAACTTCTACGCAGACCCCTCAAGAGACTCTCTGGAAACTCTAATCCAGGGCCACAATCTAGTTAATATTCCTCCGCAAAACGGGAAGTATACATGGAGTAACAAAAGAACTGGCAACAACAACATAAAAGAGAGGCTAGACAGAATTCTTGTTCAAGAAGGAATAGTAGCAAGTTTCCCTTCCATCAAAAGCAAAATCATTCAAGGCTCTGCCTCAGACCACAAGCCCGTGGTTTTGACTCTGGACAAGGGAAGGAATTTGGGGCCCCTCCCTTTCAAATATAATAAAGCTTGGGACTACAAAGAGGAATTTCAAAAACTGGTCCAAGAACAGTGGGCAAAGGAAGTCGTTGGTTCTCCCCACTATACATGGGAAACCAAACTAAAGTCTCTCAGAACAGCTATCAAGCAGTGGGCAAGAGATAATGCAGCAGTGGAAAACAAAAAACGAACAGATCTGCATAAACAATTAGAGCAATGGAATCATGAAAAAGAGAACATACAATACACAGAGGAGGACCAAACCAAAGAAAACGAAATGTACAGGGAATTATACAGGCAAAACAGATTGGAGGAAGAAGAACAACGGCAAAAATCAAGGTGTCTCTGGCTCAGGGCTGGAGACAAAAAAACACCTCATTCTTCCACAACAGTCTAAAGCTCCGACGCGCTGGAAACCAAATAGACAAAATCATGGCAGAAGGGAAAGAGATCAGCGATCAAGAAGAAATCAAAGAGGCAGCTTACAGACATTTCAAATCCTTATTAACAGCAAACTCTCAGACTCTGGACAACACGGATTTTTTAAGGCCAATTGAGAAAAAATCATTGATTGGCAAAACAGAGAGTTGGACCAGGAGGTTTCAGAAGAGGAAATTAAGTTTGCAGCGTGCAGTATGCAACAAGACAAGGCTCCAGGTCCTGATGGGTTCACGGTGGCCTTCTTCAGAAATCACTGGAACATAATAAAAAAAGACTATATAAGGATGGTGAAAAATGTCTTCCAAAAACACAAGATGGGAGACAACACAAAATCCTCTCACCTAGCCCTTATTCCCAAGGACCTTAATCCCCTCTGGTTTGATCGCTTCTGCCCAATCTCCTTGTGTAATGTCTCTTACAAGATAATCACCAAAATCCTAGCCAACTAACTCAAAAATCTTCTCCCCTACCTCATCTCAGAGAATCAAGACGGCTTTGTTCCCAATAGACAAATCACGGACAATGTCATCTTAATTCAAGAGGCAATCCATAGCAGTATCAGCAGGAAGGAAAGAGGCATGATCATTAAATTAGATATGACAAACGCCTTTGACAGGGTCAACCATCATTTCTTGAGAGAAGTCCTCAAAAAATTTGGGATCTCCAACAATTTTATCAGCATCATCATGGAGTGCATCACGCATCCCTGGATAGCTCCTCTGATTAATGGCAGACCGAGCAGCTACTTCAGAAGTACAAGGGGTCTGAGGCAAGGCTGCCCCCTCTCCCCTTTCTTATATATTATAATGGCAGAAACTCTGAGCATCCATCTGGAAAAACTCCGCAAGCAAAAAGAAATTACAGGAACCAGTATAGAAAGAGGGATCAAAGAAATCAATCACTCACTTTTTGCGGATGATACCCTCCTAATAGGGGGAGCCTCAAGCTTGATGGCAAAAAGATTCAAGAAAACGCTGGACACTTTCCTAACAGCATCGGGAGGAAAACTAAACAACAAAAAATGCAAGATATACACTTGGAATGTATCCTTGCAAATCATGCAAAGAATCTCCATGATCCTGGACATACCGGTACAAAGAAATTGGAACTACTTCTCGTACTTGGGTCTGCCACTAGCAAAAGAAACAGTCAAGTCAGAAATTTGGGTAAAGCATATAGAAAAAATGAGAGGAAAGTTACAAAGCTGGGGAATGTCTTGGCTCAATTTGGCAGGCAGAACTACCCTCATCAAGGCCATTCTCTCTACCCTCCCCATATACCAGTATGTTGTAACCTTAGCTCCTGCAAGCACCCATAAGCATATGGAAATAATCATACGAAGCTTCTTATGGCAGGGAGGGAGGCAAGACTCTAAAAAATTCAGCCTTGTCAAATGGGATCAAGTCATTCTCCCATTCGAAAAAGGAGGCCTAGGAATAAAAATCCCAAGCCTCTCCAATAAGGCTATGGGTTTCAAACTAATTTGGAGAATGCTCAACGGGAAAGGCTCTTGGTGGGTAGAGGTTATCAAAAGGAAGTATCTCAATGGTTTCAATTCTAATACCCTCTCTTAAACAATTGTGGATAGACAGTGCACTCCGGTTTGGAAGCTCATCAAAAAAGTCCTCCCTCAATTTAGAAACCACGTTTCAAAAGTGTCGGGTAGTGGAAGAGAGATAAACATCTGGTCTGACAGAATCATGGGAGCAAAGCCAAGGAATTTAATTCAAAATCTCAGACCCCTCCAAACATGGATGGAAGCAAAAAACCTGAATTCCTTATACGATATCTCCCTCTAGGATCACAACAGCTCGTACGATTGGAAGGGCCTCTCCCCCCCAAACGACCTCAGGGATTTATGGACCGAGCTCAAGATATCCCTCTCACGATCGGCTCCCACAAACAAAATGACAGAGGACAGGTACGTCTGGGACCCTAATGGAGGGAAATTCACAGTCAAAGATGGCTACAAGCTCCTACAGGACACCATGGCTACTAACAATTGGAACCTTCACAAAGTGGTCTGGAAATCAGAATGCCTACCAAAGATCAAGTTCTTTAATTGGACTCTTCTCAAAGGTAAGATTCTCACGAACGAGAACCTCAAAAAAAGAGGCATTCTTGGCCCCTCAATTCGTTGTTTTTGTCGAGCTGAGGAGGAAAGCAGCCAGCACCTCTTCTTTGAATGCCCCTTTGCTCAAAGATGTTGGAAGCACATTATCAGTCCCCTAAGTATAGGAGAGACCTTCGACCAGCTTACCTCTCTTCAAAAAAATTGGGAAAAATGCTACCCTCACCCTAAGAAAAATAAGAACCTCATCATCCGACTGTGGAAATGCATTCCCTCAACTCTCAGTTGGCAAATTTGGATCGCCCAAAATAACTGCATATTCAACAACCAGAAGCCCAACATAGCCCGCACCTTGGCAAAAACCACAGCTCTCATCTCAGAGTCTATAAGCGCCAATGGCATGTCCCAACCAAATCAAGACAGTTGGCACAAAACTGAGATTGAATGGTTTAGCAAATTCTCTCTCAGCTTTGACAAAAGAAAACACCCCCTATCCAAAGTAGACAAGAAAAGGAACAATTGGAAGCTCAGAGGCACCAAAGAGGAAGTAAGCCAATGGATTCTAGATCAAAAAAGACCTACCCTCCAGTTCGACGGAGCCTCCAAAAATAATTCGGGGAAAGCTGGGGCAGGGGGAGTCATAAGGGATCAGCATGGCAAAGTCATGATCACTTATGAATGGGGCCTGGGTAAAATGTCCAACAACAAGGCCGAGGCTTACAGCCTTTTACTAAGCACAACAATCCTAAAGAGAATGAGCATACAAATCCCAATCATTCTGGGAGACTCGGTTATCCTAATTGCAGCCATGGCAACAGGGGGCGAATTTAAACAAACTGCTCTCAGCAACCTTAAGATTCGGATCATGGATAACATCAGCAACATAAGGGGCGCCACCTTCAAACATGTCTTGAGAGCAAACAACTCCGAAGCGGACTGTCAAGCCAACAGAGCAACCAGCAGGGCAATTGGTCAAGTAAGAGAGAATGAAAACACATATGACAAGCCAATCCCGTAGCCTGTCCTACTATACTCCAAACTTCCAGAACCAGGGTCACCTCAGCAATCATGCCTTCCTCTCCGCGCCCTTCCCTAAGCTCCCCAATCCGCTGGAAGTCCTCTCCGACTGCGCCATCGATCTCTTCAACACCTTGAAGCACGCAAACGATCCCCCCTTTGCCAACCCGACCAGGTACGAACTCATGTATCACATGATCCTCACCGCCATATTCATGTATCAGCTAGGCATATTTCGCATCGAAATCTTATCCATCTGCAAAAAAATCTACGACCTGTCCCTCGGATCTCCCAAATCCTTGAGCCTCCTCTGCCCGAAGCCCCTGACCAGCACCTCTCCCCTCTTTAAAATCAGCAGTGCTCCATACGCTTCTCACAGGTCGAACAGCGCAAAGGATTGTCTCGACTCAGCCTTCCTCCAGAGCAGATCAGCGTCAGAGGCTGCCTCTCGACCGTCTGAGATTGGAGGCCGCCCTCCCTCTGCAGTGGTAATATTTGGCATTTTCAAGTTCTTGTTTCTTATAAATTTTAACCAGTTCTCTATTCTCCTGTCCCAGCGCTCATCTTCTTCAGTCCACTACCTCTTCCAGGTAGCAATCAGTATTCCATTCCCTCTCCCTCTCCTAGTATCCCTCTCGGCAATCTTTGTCCCTCTTCCGAGCAGCGTTCTCGCTCAGCTCTCCCCTCTCCCTCATTTTCTTCTCCTCTCTGTTCACTGCTCCCCCAGTTTCTTCCCTCAGCAGCAGCTTCGCATAGCCTCAAACACGCAAGACTCTGAAATGGCTAACCATCAAGAAGAACGCGATCCAGCAGCAAATCCATTGGAGCAAGCCATAACTAACAGCAACTGCACCTTATGCAAAGCCCACTACTTCATGATAGCAAGATTCGTTAAAAACTTCAATGATCTCAAGGAGGATTTTCAAGTGGACAGCAGATCAAAAAGAAAAAAATTGGAGAAGCAGAAAGCAGAGATAAAGCCCTCAAGGAGAAATGCAACCATATGGAGGAAGCAATATCTCACATCAAAACAATAACTTAGAGCATGCAAGCAGAAGCCTCGACAAGGGCCAGCGCAAGAAAGGAACCTCAGCCCGATGACTCTGTTAACCAACAGTAGCCTCAAGATATATGCATTGTAAATTTTGTCTGTTAGTAGGATCCTTTGTCCGGCAATATAGCCGTTATCTCTTTCAAACTATTCTCCGCAATTTCATCAACAAGGATCAAGGGTCTGCACACCCATTTTGGATCCTCCCCTCTCTGTCTTACCTCTCATATGTAAATGGACTTGCTCCACGAAGTTTTTATAATACATAGGTAATCGATCTTGTTAAAAAAAAAAATTAGGCCAACACACATATCTAAGAATTCATTATCATGTATGTTGACCACTACGTGTCAACTACCCATTAGCAGTGCACCCCCTTTTTCGCAAAAGGGATAGCACTTTATCGACGTGTTCGTGCCATTCAACAGTCATAATCGACCTAATCATGTTATGTTGTAAACCCAGTCTGCATGTGTAAATTGTAAATAATCTTAGCAAAGCTGAGTCATGTATGTAAATTGCCTAGGTGGACCTAATGTTCTAGTGATAATCTACGTTCCGGAAGGTTTTTTGTCTCACCGATCCATGATCGGCAGAGTTTTCCTTCAGTCTAACCCCAAAGCCTGAATGAATTTTGTCATTAGTATCTTAGGGGAATCCTAGTGCATTGATCTGCTAGAATATAGTTGGTCACAGAACTGGGTGATCTATGAAGGTCTATGTCAAATGGGTTTTCCCCCTTCGGATGTAAAATTGTAAAAGTCATGATGTAAAGTGTCTTGAGGGTTAGGAAATGTTTTAATCCCCTCATAAGTCCTAAGTCCTAAGTCCTAAGTCCTAGGTCCCAGGTGATTTTTCCAAAGGCTAAGTTCGAAGATCCATTTAAAAATTAAAATTGAAAAAAAAAAAAAAAAATTAAATATAAATAATTAAAAATTCAATTAAAAAATTGAAAATATATATAAAAATGTATAAAATTTAAAAATAAATAAATAAAAATAATAATAATAATTTAAAAAAAAATAAAATAAAATAAAATTTTTAAAAAATAATAAAATAATAATAAGACAATTTTTTTGAGTAAATAAATGCAGAATTTCAATTTTTAATATATTAAAATGCATTTAGAAATTCGACAGATGAGATTAAAAGATATCTTGATCCTCATCGACGGTTGAGATCATTTTGACATGGATCACTCGAACTAGTTGTTGGGAATTTTTCCTTTAAATAGGGTGCTAGGGGTCATTTGAGATCAGATTAGATCTGAGAGTCTGATGCTAAAGAAAGCTCTCTTGTAGTCATTTTTTGTGCAATAAAGAAAGACTTTGGGGTTAAAAATCTTGCTGGTGTTACTCTTCTGGAAATGTTGTAAGGCTTTTTATTTTTCTGCATAATTTTATTTTCAGTCATCAATAGTAGCTTGATGAAAATTGATTCAGACACAGGTATCTTGTCTGATCTTTGGGGTTTGAATGATAGTTTAGATTCTGAAATATAATGGCAGGTATCTCCATTTGATCTGGATTTCACTATCGTTTTTGCCCTCTATGTTAATGGTTGATTTTAAGCTGTGCAGGAAATCTTAGTTTTGAGTTTACCGGGCGTTAGGGGAAGTTCTCGGCTGAACCAGCCAACTCCTAGATTGCATTTTCTGAAAAAGCCTAGCCAAGTTTAATCATGGGCTTATCATCTGAAATTTTTTATGAATGCATGCAGGGTTTTTCTGAAGCACCTCACATTAAGTTTAAAATTCTGAAAATATTTTTGTGGCATAATGATAAATCTAGCTACCTAGAGCCTCTAGTTTGTAAATACTGTAATTATTTAGCTGTTCTTAAGGTTTTTAGGGTTTCATTTATTTTTTGGCATTTTCAGGTTCTAGCTATTTGTTTACAGGTTGCATGTTGCAGATCTGAAGTCGAAATCTGATTCTGAAAGCCAGATCTAGGCCCTGGGGGGTAAGATCTGGCCTCAGAACCATTTCTTGCAGAGGCATTACTCTTGCAGTCCAAGTTTTCTTTTTTTTGGATTTGGGAACTCTTATTCGAAGGCTTTCATTGAGAAATCTGAAGCAGAACAGTTTAAATTTTTTTGAGATTTCTGGAAAATATTTTTCTGGTAAGCTTGTTTGGATTGATTCGCTGCCTGGTAGGGTTTCACGCTGCATCAAAATTTCGAAAAAAAAATTCAGGACCCTCAGGCCTCTATCATCGTTGTTGGTACCTTCAAAATCTTTCCGCAACTCCCTTGGCTCCTGCGCAGTCTTCATTTCATTGATTTTTCTCAAATCTCCATTGTTGCTTCAACTATTTTCTCCACACTGCCGAAAATCCACAATTTTTTTTCCGTTGCCATACAAAGCTCCCTCAGTTCATTGCACCCTTTGCTCTTTTCTCCACATAATTTGTGTGGTCACCCTGCAACGTCTGCGTCCCATACATTGCCCATTTTCAAATGCTTTGCATGCGTCCTGCTCCAGTGTTTTTCAAATTGCTGCCACTTCTAGCTGCAAGCCAAACCAGCGGCGTACTCCATTGCCTTCCTCGCGTGGTGCTCCCAAACATTGCCCACACCTTCACCTCCAAATCGTTGTTCATCTTCCTCCATACGCTACTGCTCTCTGCCATCAAACTAACCTGCAAAACAAACGCTGCTCAAATCTGCTCGAACTCCTTCTCTCGCTCCATATTTCTCCTCAGCCGTCACCTCTACATTCACACAATAAAACATTACATTTTCTTTCATATGTTCATTTAAGGTTTAAATTTTCCTTAGGTTTGATTTTATTTTGTATATATTTCTTTAGGCTTAAATTTTAGTTTTAGAATTAGCTTTTAAATTGATGTCGTTTAAATTTCCTTTTTTTTGGTAAAGTTTCAATTTCATTAATGTTATTATAATTAGATCTTAGGATAGTTTTTATATTGTTTTAGTTTGGATTTCATTCTCAAAAAAGAAAATTAAAAATTATAAAAATCATTAATTGTTTTTTTTTAAATAAAAAAATAAAATAAAAAGGTTCCTATAGATTAGGGTTTAGTTTCAGATTTATTAAATTTTTGTTTTAGTTTTAGATTTAGACTTTCTCTAACTTTAGATTTAATTTGTTTAAAGTTAAATTTAATAATAAAAACCTAAAATATAAAAATCATAAAATAATTTGAAAATAAAAAGAATTCGTTTTCATTTTGTTGTATATATTAGATGTTAATTTTCATTTTGTTTAGACTTATTAAATCTTAGTTTTAGTTTTAGTTTTTAGATTTAGAATTAAATCTAGATTTAATTTTTTTTTTTCAAAGTTTGATTTTAAAAATATCAAAAAAAAGCATAAAAAGGTTCCTTTATTTTCTATAGATTAGGTTAGTTTTAGATTAGATTTTATTTTTTCTAGTTTTGTTTCATTTTGAAGTTAAAATTTTTAAATCATAAAAAAAAAATATAAAAATCATAAAATTATAAAAAGCATAAACAGTTTCTTTTAGTTTAGATTTTTTATTATTTAGGTTTTTGTTTTAATGTTTTGTTTCATTTTTTCTATTTCAGACTTAAATAAGTTTAAATTTTGATTGAAATAAATAAATAAAAATAAATTAAAAAATTAAAAAAAAGGTTGAAGAAGTTCCTTTTTATTTTTGTTAGACTTTAGATTAGATATTAGATCTAATTTAGTTTTATTGCATTTTTAGGTTAGAAAATCTTTATATATATATATATATATATATATTTGGAAAAATTTTGCTAGATTCAGCCTTGGCTCAAGGGGTTGTCATTTTTGCAATATATCTTTTTCTACTAAATTTTTGATGTGGGATTAATGTTTATCATTTTCATGTGGTTAAACATGCTTAAAGATTAGCTATATGAAAGTGATAAGTGGTTGACATTTGAAATTTACGTGGTTATTTAAAGCATTTTATTTTTCGAAATTTTAATTGTTGGAGTATCATTAAGCCATTAAGCATTTATTGATTATCTCGCATTTGGTAAAAGTTAAGCTTTGTTTGAGTTGTTTGATGGTTAACGTTGTTAATGAGCCCATATTCCTGTAGCATTAGATAAATAATCGTTTAATCATTTATTTCGTAAGGCACTGGTCTATTAACTTAATAAAATCAATTTAGTGCTTGTTTCCCCTCGTGTCTCCCAACCCAACTAGTCCCCAGTGGGTCATTCATTGTCCCATAGGGTCTACCCCCCTTAGCCGCAGGAGACAAGCTTAAACAGAGAGATTGGGGATCAGGGTGACAACCCCCAGTCTGAGCGTTGTCGTGACAATCTATGCGACAACAATGTATAAGCATATCATATGTTAGACAACATTAATACATAAGGAATATATCGACCTAGACAGGGCTAGGGATTCAATCAATGGACACATACCTAGGGTTTCATTCCTAGGATCTTTAAATACATAACAAGGGTTTTGCTTATAACCAATCCCTAAGGATCTAAGGTTTCAATTCATAACATAGCAAACCCTACTTTACCAGGACTTCAAAGGTTCAGGACTTCAGACAACATCATTTCAACCCTAACAAGTTAGGGTTTTCGTGGTCATACCAAAACCCCAAACATGACATCAACAATATATCAAACTTAATTTTCTTTAGACTTCATCAATAACCCTGTATAGGTTAGGGTTTCATTCATTGTCAACATACCCTTAGGTTAGGGTTTTCCAGAGAACCTATCTAGGGTTCTATAAAAGCAATCAAGAATATGAGGGTAGATTTAACAAAAGATGAATCACCCTAAACAATAATCTTTATGATTCAAGACAGCTAGACATAACAATGTTAGTAATGTAATGCAAATTTCAAAATAAAATGAACATAACTTTTATATTAAGAGAATTTTATAAGGTGTATAGTCTAAGACATACCTAGAGATATTTCTTGACAAACCTTGTAAGAATTTCTTTAAGTGTTCTCTTTAAGTCATGATCTTTTATACCTGAAATAAATAGTAAATACTTCCAAGCAAAACATGTGATACCGAGAACATGATTTTAATTTCTTAATCTAGATTTTTTATGTAACAATGGAGGATGGAATCGAGTTATTCTATTTTGTTTGACATCTAGGTTACTTTATAAATCCTAGAAGATAAGGATTAAGGTTCTTGTATGTTCTTTTATTTAGACTAGAATTATATGGACCATTTAAGATTAAATATAATAAAAGTTTATAAATATTCGTACCTCGAGTTTACATACCTTGAACTTCTTTGATTGAGAGATCAATGTTTCATAGGACTTGATGCTCTCCTTGAAAACTGTAAACACAATTTTAGATGACTAAAGCATAGAAATAATAACACTTACTTGAGTTAGAAGTTGTTCTCAAACTGTTGAATATTGTAGACAAGGCTTGCAAGAAAATAATTTCTACAGGTCTTCAAATAGACTAGTTCTTATGCTGTCATAAACGACTTATTTTTGTTGATTGAATTTTGACCTCATAACATATCTTATTGTCATCTTTCTGGGATGGATTCTTGTCTTCTTCATATTGGTATTGGTCCCTCCTTGAGTGATAGTATCTTTGATCTATGATTCTTTCTATGCATACTCAAATATATCTCAAATAACTAGGACCTTATTATGCATCAACTTAGAAAGTTCAGAGCACATACTTCCAAATTGCAACTTGCTTTAAGACTAGAAGTTTGGATCACGTAGTTTTCCTTTATGACTGTGACTTTGCACTGAGATCAAACAAATTCACCACTTGAAGTTGATCCGAAATTTTACTCCTTTGTAGTCTGTCACTTGATTTTACCGAAACTCCTTTCTGAATTATATCGACCTTTCTACTGAACTTGTTCTCTGAGGATGCACTAAACTTGTATAACTGATATTGCACCGAGCTTGATCACCCATTTTCTGAACTGTCTCACTATGATTTTTACACTTAACTAACACTTGCAGTGTCCTCACCACACTTTTGAGATCTTTTCACTATATTTCCACGAATTCTTCTTTCTGAAACTGATCTGAGCTTATCTCACCAAAGTTTAACGAAATTCATCACTGTGACATCACTGGGAATACTTCAAAGATGTATAAGTGGTTTTTTCCTCAAACGGCGATCAACCATGACCATAGCTCTGATACCATGTTGAGAAATCCAAAGTGTGGCAGTCAAATGATTTCTCTTATTATGACATTATCTTGTGATATTTTTCATTATTATTATTTGTTCTTTCGAATTATCTTTTCTTATCATCAAGACTAATGCCAAGCAACAAATAGAACAGAACACAAGATGTAGGCACGCTACCAGGGCAAAACCCCACTCTAGGGGAAAACTCGGTCAAAATTCTTCCTTCAGCAAGATGAGACGATCAAGACTCTTACAACTCACTCGAAACTACCTCCATGCATCAAGTCAACCTTGTCATTCTTCAATTTTGTTGCTCCTGTAACAGTCATTCTTCTTCACACTTTGATCCTTGCAATGGCACCGAACTTGTATCTAGAGATAGCAATGATCTCTTGACCATTCTTGTGTGATAGCACTGAATTTTACTCACTAAGATAGCACTGAAATTTGTCCACTGTGATAACATCAAAGCTTATCCATTAGTATCAAAACCTTATCACTGTGATAGCACTAGCTTCGAGACTTTATTATTGTGATAGCACTGAGTTAATGAAGAACCGAGACTTCATCACTGTGTTAACACCGAGATATTCATTGTAGTAGCACTAAAATATATTCACTATAATATCACCAAAATGTGGTCATTGTAATAGCACCGAAATTGTCCACTGTGATTCCTGAACTTGTCTAGCGAGATCATCTTTGTAATTAACCTGAGCTCATACAACAGCATCGAACTTCTGAAGTAGTACCGAAACATATCTTTAAAATTTTTGCGAGTTACTTTCTGTGATTGTTGAGCAAAGTTCATACTCCTATATATAGTTGTTTCCATATTGAAATGAGCCAACATGAGCATATGAAGAGATGTGTCACTGTATTAGACCAACATGAGATTATTGAGGCAATCTGACTTGATGATGAGTCCTTTGACAACAAGGAGACTTTGATGGAGGAGGATTTCAACATGACAAGATAGACTTTGACTCAATCCTGAAGCCTACAATGGAGGCTTGACCTTTGACAATTGATCCAAGCATGAAACCCATGCTTTAACAAGTAATAATAATAAATTAATTTTGACAAATATATTTTATTTTGACTCAAGTACAAATTATGAAGAACGAACCTAATTACATTCTTCAACAAACATCAATACATATCAAGGTGAGATTGATAGTTTGAACTTAAATAACTAGTTGCAACAGTTAGAGGTCTATTTTAGTGTTTATCATATAGAGGAAGAAAAAAAATATTCATTTGTTCGTCTGAAATTAGAGGGCCATGGCTTAACTTGGTGGGAAAGCCACACTAAAACCCTGAGATTGATGGTTTGAATTTAAATAATTGATTGCAACAATTGGAGGTCTATTTTTTGTGTTCATCATAATAGAGGAAGAACAAAAATATTCATTTGTCTGTCTAAAATTAGAGGGCCATGCCTTGACTTGGTGGGAAAGTCACACGAAAGCCCTGAGGTTGGAGGGAGATCCTCTAGTGACTAAGTGGGAGGATTTCAAAACTCTCATAAAGTACTAGTTCTATCGTTACTATTGGGTATGTAGAAGATCAATGGATTTGGTGGCATTACTTCAAGCAGAGATAGAGGCAAAGTGTACAAGAGTACACCACCAAATTTACAAAGATGGCAAAAATGTTGGGTATCTCCCCAAAGAACCCAAACGTAGTCCTCAAGTATCTGGGGGGTTAACATAGTCATATGCGAAAGTAAGTGATGTTGTTCAAACCTAGAGAAATGGATTATGCTTGTGTACAAGAACGGTGCCTACTGAATATAGACTAGAAGAGATGAAAATCAAGTGGGTCAAAAAGCAAAAAGAGAATCGGGAAGCTTTCAAGGGGAAAAAGAAGTGGAAAGGGGGAAAAGACAAAAATACAGTAGCCACAACACATCAATGCCAAGATCCCAACAACCACTGTAACACTAATGGTCATACAAAGAAGAAGTGCTAGAAGTTGCTTCCAGAGCTCAACCCAAAGAATAGAAAGAAATATGCTAAGAAAAATACTCATGGCCACAAGTTCGAGCAATCAAGTGGAAAGAAACTTAGAAGAGGACAAGAAGATTGTTTGTACATCTGTACAAAAGGGGGTGAATCTAAGTAGATTTTAGCAAGGAAATGACTAGACTCTTCCATATAAAGATAAAGGTCAAGACGATGAAATTTGTTGCTCTATTGGTCTCAGGATCACAGGCGAATCTCACAGTAGCAGATATAGTCAAGACACTGGCATTGAAGACTCACAACCATCCTAGCCTATATCCATTGGGATGGGTCAACAAGTAGTAGAGATAAAGGTAACCAAGCATTGTAGAATCAAATTTGTTATCAATGCTGATTTAATTAATGAAGTAGAGTTGGATGTAGTTCCACTTTATGTATGCGGAGTTGCATTTGGGAGTCCCTCCTATATGTATGTATATATGTGTAGGTGTATGTATATGTATGCGCATAAGGGCCAGTCAAAGATCTTGTTGGTAAGTGCTAACTAGGCCAAGAAGTTGATCAATTTTCACAAGAGATATGTTTTGTTGTTTTAAAGAGAAAACCAATCATAGAAGAGTCCATGAGAGCTAAATCATCCCTAAAGGGGTGTACTAAGAAACAAAATCAACAACTAGAAGAGTTGCTATAGGTGTACATGGGTGTGCTCCAAGAGCCTAAAAGGATATCACCCAGAGAGAAGTTGAGCACAAGATCCAATTGTTGTCAGACTCAGTTGCCAAACATTGGGTTGTATAGGAAGTTTGTTATAGAGACAAATGAGGTGAAGAAGCAATTGCAGTAGCTACTGGAACAGGGTGTTATTCAACCAAGTACCTCACCATGTGGGTCACGCATTATAATTGTACCTAAGAAGGATGGGACTTTGGCGGATGTGTATTTATAACTATTGATTTTTTGTGTAGCATTGATAGGAATTCCCGCATGACTAAAGGGTCTTCATGTCGGCCCTAGATGCATTTTTATGTATTTTATTAAGACACGTCAACCAAGGAGGAAGTCAAGTCAGCTAGCCAGTGAAGGGACATGTCCCTTGGGTTGTCGCACCCTTGGACATGTATAAATAAGAAGTTGTGACATCTCATTTGAAGACCATGATAGAGCAAGTCTGAGCAAAAGGAAAAATCTAATTTTTGGGGTCTATCTTTTCTCTCTCTTCATCATTTCATCTCTGCACTTAGAGGTCGAGTTTGACCAGCGTTCATTAATTCATACCACTGCTTTGATCATTGATTTGACCAAGTTTGACCGCAGATTTCAGGCCGCATGTGCAAGAGTTTGACTACAAGCTAACCACAGGTTGTGCATGCGAATATGACCGCAAAGTGCAATTTGACCCACGTTGATTTTACTATTTTGATTGGTTTGACCAACGTTGACTTAATGTTGTTTGACCAATTTTGGCTAGTATTTTTTACTTTTATATTGGCAATGATTTCTAAACAAATTGTTGATTTGTAAACCTTCTCGAAAGACAATTTCTCCTCGAGAAAAGATTGTTGGGATTTCTCCCAATGATGGGTTTACTAGAGTAAAATTATTGCGTCTATTGTGCATGGCTACCTTTCTATGATCTTTACTATTTCCATTGCACTAACTATTGATATTTTCTGAGTATAATTATCCAATGGTAGCAGTGGTATAAAACTACTGTTTGAAAATAATTAGGAAAATATTATCAAACATAAAATATTATTCTACAACACTTGGCATAAAATTTCAACATGGAATCAGAGCAACCATTGGAGTCAGCCTAAGAGACCTATATTCAACAGCTCGTGTAGACTTTTGATCTCTTTACAAGATGATGCACAACATAAGAGTTGAAGACAGGTTGGAAGACCAGGATACTCGTTATCTTGGAGGAAAATAATATTCAGGATTATATGAAGGAAAGTGTTCCAGAACCAAAGGGAGCTAAGGGGAAAGCAAAGCATAAGAAGAATGAAGCTAAGGTGTAGCATGAAAACTATGGCTAAAGAATGAAAACTGATAGCTTGTAGGCTAGAATGTAAAAATACACACAGGTATTTAATAATTTATTAATATATATATATATAATGTATAAGATATAGATGATGATGTTACAATGAGGCCCTGCTTTTATACCTTAGCAGGGGACCTTTCGTGAATGGGCATGTCTTTTAGACATGTCTGTTCACTTAATTAATGACTTATTAAACCTAACCAATATTTAATTATGTAATATTTATTTTTATTTTATTTATCTAATTGTTATGAATTATATTCATAACATAGCCTCTCCCTTCGGAAGCTTTGTCCTCAAAGCTTTAATGCTAGGGGTTTTCTTCACTTAGTGTATGTCATCTTGATGTATGTAACATGACCTTCCTCTCGTCTTATAGCTAATCACTGATATTCCTTTTTTGTAATTAAATAAATAAATCACAAATATATAATATTGTTATATATATCATAACCACAGATAACCACACGGTCAGCGATTGTTTAGTCAGCCTGCACGTTGTTTAGCGGTTTGGTACTAGACAGCGGATAAGTCGACGGGTAGCCAATAAGGTGGGTGCATGATGGTTAGTGGAATGGATAGCGTTGCAGGGCATCGGAATGTCGACGGGCAGCTGCAAGAATGCGGATTGGAAACGACAAGAATGGTGACGGGAACAAGGATGCGTGAATGTCATGGGTGTGGACAGGGAATGGGGTGTGGTCCTGAGGCACAACAACGAGGGGATGATTTTCTACATACCAAGCAGCAGGCTGTCGGGTTTTCTACATACCAAGCTGCAGGTGTTGATAAGAAGGTATCGCACGGCCACACTACCATCGTACTCTTTTGGAACAACGCATTCCATTGCTATCGTAAACTTCTTTATTGGACAAGAAATCTCACAAATGCTCACCGCATAGAAACTGTCCTTGTACATGCCATTCTGCCAACCAGAAAGGGTTGATGCTGCCCAGCCAGGTTCAAAGCCATAGCCTGCAGATATATTGAAGTATTTCGCCATATAAATATTGTCGCCAGAGGTATTGCCTCTTAACATTAAAGTTGTGCTGCTTAAGCATCTCAGACCGTTCCTTAGAATGGAATACCAATTATCTGCATTGCTTCCATGAAATAAGAATTTCGAACAGTATTGTGGCTTGCTTCTCGAGGATTTAAGCTTCTTGATAATATTGGGATACCATGAACAACTTCCATGAGTACCTGCAGGCAATTTAGTTGTCCTCAAGGATTCGAGGTGTGCCTCCCTTTCTGGAGAATCTTGCACCACTGCGAACTGATAACACTTCCAATTCGGACCTGTATCAGCATCTTTTAAAAGTTTTTCTTCATCTTGGGATATGAATACCAGTGACAGTCTGTTGGTGCATAAGATGAATCGGAGAACGTTGTAGGGAAGCTACCAGGCTTCCTTCCCAAAATGTTTCTCTACTCACTCCTGAACGGATTTGAAGGCACCTGATAGCCATGAGATGGCCAGCTTTGCCTTCAGCTCAACTTTATTCCCACACAATCTCATCTCTGAAACTGGTGGAAAATAGGTTATTATACTCCTCAAAACTTCCAGGTTCTTGTTATATTGGTTGTTGCCCCCACTCTGAGAGCCTGAACTGTTCTTATTGTTGAAACGTCTCGAATGCTGGAGTAACGACGTTGTTGGAAGTAGAGGGGAACTGGCCACAGGGCCGACGTGTTTTGTGTTGTTGCCACTAGTATCTATATATATATTCCTACTCCATCATCCACCGCATCGTTGGTATTTTCAAAGTTTGTTGTCACATGCTCTGGGAAAATATCTTTTACAACCAGCGACCAATTTGTATTATACTCCTTTACATCAATGTTGGCAACTAAAATAATTGTGCGACTCTTGTCCACTTCAATTGATAGTCCAAAAAATCTCTGCTAACCTTTTCTTTATACACTTTTACCTCTTCATGCAACCAATGCAAGATTTCGCTTGCTACCTGTTGTAACAAAAATAATGCGAGAACATCCAAACCACATTTGTATTCACTTATTGAGTGCACCTCAGTTGTTGTGCCCAAGAAAAGACCACCAACACATGGTGTTGGTCCACTTTCAATAGTGAAGGACTCCTTATGCACTACTATCTTACAATAGTATCTTAATCTTACGTTCTTTTGTGCTTCATTCCATTCTGAAACTTTAGTTTGCACCCTGCATATTACTGTTTCAGGTATATCAAGGTAAAGGAACCAAGCAAATGTGTAGGGAGCCTACGTTGGATGAGAAACAAGGCAAAGGTACTAGATATGAAGCATGTTTTCTAGCTCATCAAGAACTTTGTAGGAAAAGATTATGTGGCTCAGAGTCAAACAAAAATGCCTCAATACATTTATCGTTTTACTTGGTAAAGCTTCTTGTCCTTCACCCACTGCAATCCCTATTGTAGCTTTTCCTACTTTCTCCATCATCAATTCCTTGTCTCTAATATACAAATCCATTACCTTTCCATGAATAATCTGTTGTAAGTACACCTCAGAGCTAAGTGGAGTTGGATGCTTTTTCTTTTGTCATGAAAATCTGCAAGTCTCTTCCTTCTTATCCCCAACCTCACTCTCCATTTGATGTCCTAAATCCCTGTTTATCGTATCGACATCACTTTGAACAGATTTCTGATTATGCACAGGAGAAGATTCCTTATTATCCTTTTGGTCCTCTTGGTTAGCTACACTTTTTTCTTGTGTGTTACCCTCAATCTGATTTCTTATATCCCCATCTATCATAACGACATCACTTTCAACAGATTTCTGATTATGCACAGGAGAAGATTCCGTATTATCAATTTCTACATAAGTCTCCTTAAAACATGTTGTAGCTTCGGCACATGATTTTTCTAAATGCTGAAATACTTCTTGAATTTTATAAAATTGTTCAACGTAATTAGGATGTGAACATAATGGCACATTGTGTGGCGAACTACGTTCAAAGGCCCGCATGATTATATCGTGTGCCATGGCTCTGATACCACTATAGCATAAAAACTATGGCTGAAGAATGAAAATTGATAGCTTGTAGGCTAGAATGTAAAAATACACACAGGTATTTAATAATTTATTAATATATATAACTAAAATGTATAAGATGATGATGTTACAATGAGGCCCTGCTTTTATACCTCAGTAGGTGACCTTTCGTGAATGGGCATGTCTTTTAGACATGCCTGTTCACTTAATTAATGACTTATTTAACCTAACCAATATTTAATTATTTAATATTTATTTTTATTTTACTTATCTAATTGTTATGAATTATATTCATAACATAAGGCCATGAGTATTTTGATAGATTCCATTAAGGACCATTTCATTCCACATGTTGTTGAGTTGAAGACTACTAAGGAAGTGTATGATGCTTTGGTGGGATTGTTCGAGAGTACGAACACTAGCAAAAAGTTCGTCTTAAGGCAGCAACTCCATAGTATCATGATGTCCAGATCAAATTCAGCGGCCACTTATCTCATGATAGTCTCACAATAGAGATATCAACTTAAAGTCATTGGAGATACCATTGATGATGTTGAGCTTGTCAGAGTGACACTTGATGGATTTCCTTCTTCATGAGATCCATTTGTACAAGGTATTTGTGCATGAGTTGAGTTGTTGAAGTTTGATTAGCATTGCACTGATTGTATCCAAGAGGAGGCTAGATTGTTGTCTAAGAATAGCTCGCAGAGACCTCAAGATGAAGAAGCTCAAGCCCTTGCAGCGCATGCAAGGAAAGGAAAAGGAGGAAGAAACTTTGGTAAGTTCAATACAGGTAGAAGACCAGCTCTAGTTCTAGATCAGAAGAAGAAGGATCTTTCAAAGATCAGGTGCTTCAATGTCATACAATGGGTCACTATGCCTTTCAATGTCCTTCGAAGAAAAGGAAGGGAAAACAGTTAGCATCAACAACTGATGTTGATGATGATCACCATCATCATCTACCACAAAAGAAGACAAAGGAATCTAAACTTGATAAGATTGCAGATGATCTTTGGAAGGAATATTTCTTTGCCTCCGCTCTTAATGGCACTATTATAGATAATAGTGATATTTGGTTGTGATGAGATTGTAAATAGTGTCGTTTTGATAATGTAATGAAAAATATATATCATTGATGTACTTACTATATTATTCATTATTATATTTTATTTTTGGTCAAAGCATGTTGTTCATGCTTATAGAGTCAAAAGAGTCAAAAGAAAATGTATTTGAATCAAGTCTCGTTTGGACTATTCTAAGAAAAAAATTTGAATTTTATTTTTGAGTCAAAAATCATCACAAAGACCAAGTCGACCCTCAGACAAGTCGGCCTATGTGGCACCATTTGACCTGTTGCACCTATTTTGTCAAAAGTCCAAGGAAGCAGGTGTACAGAAATTTTCAAAATTAAGAACCATCAGCCTTCTAGTTATCATGTCATTGTAAACCCAATTTCTGCAAATTATAATGTAAATGATGCTAGTACGACCATTTAATTCTGTAACAACCTAGGTAAGCCCATGATTTTGGGGACACTATTATAGATAATAGTGATATTTGGTTGTGATGAGATTGTAAATAGTGTCGTTTTGATAATGTAATGAAAAATATATATCATTGATGTACTTATTATATTATTAATTATTATATTTTATTTTTGGTCAAAGCATGTTGTTCATGCTTATAGAGTCAAAAGAGTCAAAAGAAAATGTATTTGAATCAAGTACCATTTGGACTTATTGTAAGAAAAGAATTTGAATTTTATTTTTGAGTCAAAAATCGTCACAAAGACCAAGTCGACCCTAGGACAAGTCGGCCTATGTGGCACCATTTGATCTGTTGCACCTATTTTGTCGCAGGTCCAAGGAAGCAGGTGTGCAAAAATTTTCAAAATTAAGAACCATCAACCTTCCCGTTATCATGTCATTGTAAACCCAATTTCTACAAATTATAATGTAAATGATGCTAGTACGACCATTTAATTCTGTAACAACCTAGGTAAGCCCATGATTTTGGGGACGAATTTCATCTTACGAGGTTTTTCGTCTCACCACATCATGTGTGTTTCTAAAGACAAATAATCGGCAGATTTTTTCCCTCCAGCTTAACCCCAAAGCTAGGTGGAATTTATTGACAAAGTCTTAGGTGAGTCCTAGTGTTTTTAGTCCGACCATAAGCCTACAGTGGCATAAAAGGGTTTGACAAGCAGTATATTTCATTTAAATTGGCTTGCTTATAATATTTTTGGCATATTTTCATCATTTTTTTAGTGGTTGTGGGTTAAATGTAAAGGTCTGATACAAGCATTGTAAGGTCCAACCATAAACATAACAGTGGTACGAAAAATAGCTAGCAGACATCTTATTTTCATTAAGTATTCTCTGCTTGCATCCTTTGCATCATGGGCAGTTGTTTTGTTGTTAAGTGGATTGCTTCTTTTTACTGTTGTGACCATTGGTTGCATCTTACATTTCATTGCTAGTTGATTACATCCATTCATTGCAATCTTGCATTCACTGTTAGCATTTTCATTCACAAACTATATATGCTCTTACTCTTGGCGAGAAGGTAATTGGTAAGCTCAGACATAATTGGTCTTTCTTACATAAGAAAAGTTTACTGCTATCCTAAAAAGCTTATAAAGTGCAAGAAGATTCTTGATATCATTTAATGCTCTGTTGTGACAAGATTACTAGCATTACTACTATTGGATCCAACATTGTGTTTTTCTTGTGAATTCTTTAATCTCTAGAGATCTAAGTAGTTCCCTCTCATAAGTACTTAAATCACAAATCTAAGATCTAATACCTTGTTGACTAGTAGATGTTGTCAAATTTGATAATCCAAGGATATTGGTATTAAGGATCTAAGTGTTTAACATCTAATTGGCATTGTGATAATTTATCATTGGTTAAGTGCTAATTATATCTAAAGAATTAATCTCTTAAGCAATCTTCCATTTTCATTCTTGTAATTGACATACGAACCTTGGTTAATTGTTCTTGATACTAAGCACTCTCGTCATTGTCATTATTGGTTAATATCTCTTATGGACGATAGCTTTATCTTAAGCATATTGGTGATTTATTTTTAAGAGCATCTATCGTGTTATCATTGGGCAATTGGATATATTTCATATCTTGTTGGCACTTGTATAGTTGGCACATATTCATGTGGTTGAGATTGTCCCTTAAATACCATTGTTAAGTACTAGTTGTCATAACTCAAGATCCAATCTTAATTAAGTACTTAAAAGTTAAAAGAACACTAAACAATCTCACCTCAAGAATCACTCATTCACCTTGCATCTCAATCTAGAACTAGCCTTGAATTAATAACTTACCTCCAAGCATAAGTTTGGTTGATAGAAAATGGGACCACCTTTCTCGCTTAGCATTAGCACCTCTTTAGTGGTTAACACAATGACCTTGCAGTCGTCAGAGCAATAGTCTCTACAGTGCCGCAGGCACCAGGTGGTTAGTACTTAAGGGGAGGTATCTTTAATCAAGCCTATGCTTGCTTCCCCTTGGCCACTTTCTCACAAACTACTCTAGAGACTAACTTCAAAACTTAAGAGGAAGGATACATCTAGATTAGGCATCTAATTAAAAGCAACCAAGATTTTTGCATCACACCTAAGTCGTAGGGATTGCATCTCATCTAGGATAGATAAGCATTCATTAAGCAGTGGTTGTTCATCTGGTCCCTTGGTCCTTAATTGATATAGAGGAAGGTGGGTTGACTCCATTAGACACTGGTCTCATTAAGAATTCAATCTAATCATTAAATGCTTGGTAAATAAACCAAGTGGCTAGGCCATTCAATCGTGTCTCCCGGACTCGTTGGTTGCCAACTTGTCCTTCATTTTTGTCTTCCATAGGGACTACCCCCCATAGCTTGTTGTTGGGAGACAGCTAGAATGGAGAGGTCATGGATCATAGTGACAGCGCCCGTGTAACACCCTCCTCCTACATCTACCCAAGTAACCGGCCAACCGTGGTAAACATGTGACGAGATGCTACTATGATTGGATTCAACCTCCTATGTGACCTTAAGGAAGCGGAATCAACAGAAACACCACATACAAACCTTCAACATCAACTACAAGACTCCTAGGAACCATCCCAACCACTCAGGTAGCTAGTCCCTGGGTCCCACTGAAGTTTTGACCTCTTGACCTCTGGACACTCTCGTGTTATAGGCCTGCCAACCTCTAGGAGGATCTGGACGCTCTCACGATCAAGTATCCCAACGTCCAGGACTATTTTGCTCAATGTTGTGCCAGCATCCCTGGGATTTGAGCCACTTTTTCGGGCCTAGAGCCCAGGTCACTGCCCAGAATTGAATGACACCTTCAAAACAGTAAGATAATAGGGAAACAATGATGCAAAAGTAAATACTTGAACAAGCCCTTAACTGGACCCCCACTATCCATGACAGGCATTTCATCAAACATATCACAAATATGTAATCTACAAGTGTACACAACATAGTTAAGCATAGTGATCTCATACTTATCTAAGAATCGCTAAGAACCATTGTTCCCTCATATCATTTGTTGCATTATCATTTATTAGGTCATACATACATTTTCCATTGATTTACAAGTAAAAACATAATGAGAGCCATACATAGCCACTGTCATAAAACACATACATAACCAACATAATAGCAACAGAAATACCAATGAAATCATAGCCATATAATCCACATATAAACCAGTATAATACTCATAGAAATACAACGAGAAATAACCTCATATTGTTGATGCAAAATCCAAACTCAGGATGGGACTACCACGTTTCACCCGACCATAGAATGGTTGAGCCAAATATCTCTTCTGCCATTCACCCTTGTGCCATATTCCAAGCATGAATGTGGGGCTCAAACCAAAAGAACCAACCAAGGCATCCTGAACCTAAACCACCTCACCCTCATCAGTAGAAACTAAGCTTTACCGTAGTCCATCCCGGATCACTAGGCCAACACAATAAACATGTAACAACAAGCTTTACCATGATCTCCACCCGATCACTAGGCCAAACAAGCATGGATGCCACCGGATTCCTCCACCTACACTGTCAAGAATTTTCCTGTCTCCTAGTCTATCAGCATTTACCACAATCCACACCGGATCACTAAACCCTAAACCGAGACCCACTCTCCAAGCTTTGCCGCATATCCCAACCCAGGATTACTAGGCCCAACGGAGAGAAATCCACCACTTCGCTTTACCGTATATCCTGCCATTCACCGGCAAGGATTCCTAGGCCCATCGAGGCAACACTATCCTACCTTTACCACAACCCACAGTCTAGCTCAGGGGTTACTAGGCCAGTGGCTTTACCGTGATCCACAATCTGGTTCAGGGACCACTAAGCCATATGCTCTATCATTTGGAGATCCACCTCACTCAATGTCGAATCCATCCAGCAATCCAACTCAACCAAAACATGAGAACCCCATCACACCATGGCTATCCGGAAGTGGCAAGGCTAGGCTGAAAATACTATCACACCTGGCAAAACCAATGCCATAACAACAAAAGAACCACATGCAATACCATGCATGCCAAATCTAGCAAGGAAAATACACATGCAAATCGATACCTAGAAAGAATACTATTGTAGTTGCTTGATCCTGCTCTTCCTTGTTTGATCTATGCTTCCTCTTGCCTTCTTTGCCTTTCTTGATCCAATGCCAAAATGCTCTAGGAAAACTCTAAGTGTCCAAGAGTGAGAGAGAGAGAGAGAATAGTGAGAAAGCTCTAAAACTGAACTGGCAAAAGGTTACAAATTGATCCTCATAAGCCTTTTTATCAATTAGGCCTCTATTTTCTTCATTTTCCATTAGTTTCCTTCATTTTCCTCCTTACATGCAATATGTAACCTTTCACCTTCCTTTTCTCCTAATTTCCATTATTTTTATAAGTAAATGTGCCAAAAATGTCATTTTATCTTTCCAAAGACACTACCATTTCTTTTGCCAATTTCCTTAACCATAATAAACCAAATGAACACTCACGAGGAAGTTTTGCCCAACATTCAGTTTGCAATAAGTGTCCCATAAACCGTGGTTATTATTTTTGCCTTTATTAACTTTTATTACATGAAATTTTCACCAGGGTTGTTGTCACACTGTGCCTGTACAATCTGAGCGACAACATGACCCTCCTGGACAGCCATATATAAGAGTCAACTCGACATCTTGGAGAACCATTCAATCATCATATCATCATCTATCTATTTCTCCACCTAGTCAAGAGGAAAAAAAGTTGAAGTAAAAGGAGAGAGAAGTCAAATGAGAGAGAAAGATTGAGTTTTCTACCTTATTTCTGCTCACACGTGCGAAATTTTGTGACATTTTTGAGGTAATTACAGAGTCGAAATTCAACTTCTACTGTAGGGCCGAATTTTTTGTGTTTTGACTAGATTCGGGAAGTTTGACTTTCGTTGACTTTGACATGTTGGAGGAAACTTGGAGGGTTGACTTGGAATCTTTGTGACAGTTCAGTCTTGGTCTTGGATATATCTCATTTGATCTAATTCTATAAGAGAAAGACTACTGGGTTTTCCCCCTTGTGGGGTTTTTCCCTGGCTTGGAGCCTAATTCTGGTGTTCTTTGTCTCTTTGTGATCTTTATGCTTTCAATGTTTGTATAATTGCTTAATGAAACAGATAATAAAAGTAATAAGAAGATAGCTAATATTCACAAGTAATTATCAAGAAAGAGGAATCAAGCATTAAACTACATAGCAATTGGTTTCTCAACATGGTATCAAAGCTAAGGTGAAGGTAAGAAGCTTGAAGATCACAGTTTGTTGGCACTCTTGATTGAAGACATCTTTGTAGCAACTACCTTTTCTCCTTTCAATGGAAAGGTACATGAAGGAAGGTCTCAAGGCTCTAAGTGTTAGTTTTTGGTAGCATCAGATGTGCTCTAGCCATAAAAATTGGTGGAGAGGCAAAGACACACGAGTTCTAAAGAACCCATAAATCTTTTGGTGAGATTCCACCCAGATTGTATTTTATTAAAATAATTAATATTTTTAATGGGGTTCCTACGTCTAAACTCAGGAAAATTAAAATATTAATGGGTATTAATCAAAATATAGGTGAAAATGTTTTAGAAAGCGGATCAAGTCAAGTTTTAATCTTAGTCATTGATTAGAGACTTAATCTCGATCGTTGAAGTCTCAATGAGAAAAGTATAAGGAGGCTTGGGATTCATTTAGAAATACAAAAGGAGAGAACGAAATAATCTAGAGTTCGATTTTTGGGGCTAGGACGTTGAGAAATTTGAACTAAGTGATCATATTGCAGCAAAGGAGCAGGGATAGTTCAGGAATACTAAGCAAAGAGGTGGAGAGCCACTAGTGGAGGCAGCACAGCATCTAGAGGGATTGACGTTGCGCCAATCTGGGCCCACGCAGTCTTGACACAGAGCTAGAAGGGCCAGCGCAGAAGTGAGGTTGCCCTCACGCAGAAAGACAGAAACTATTGGGGAACTGCCCGAACCGCCGGGAGAGGTTGACGCAAAAGTTCCAAGAGGAAGAAGAGACAGCACAGAAGTTGACACAGAGCGTGTAACATTGACGCATGGCCAACGCAAAGATAGTCGGGGTTTGCCAGTTCTGCTGCCGAATCAGCCAAAAATTGTCGGGTGAAGTGAGGTAAACTCACTCAGTTTTCTGTCGGGAAGGCAACCAGCATTGTATTCAGAACTACTGCTTAATAATAGAAAACCTCAGAGCTATTGTATTGGTTTTCCCACATTGGGTTTTTCCAGGGACTATTTTGCCTAAAAATAACTATGTCCTATGTATCTTGTTCTTTGCTCAGTGTTCTGTTTCATGTAATCAAATTTAAAGTAGTGTAGGCTGCAAAAGTAATTTACTTCAGTATTCAGAAAATAACTCGATAATGTATGTTAAAATCAAGTAGAGGTAAATTTAGTTTTACTGCAGTAGGGGTTCCTTGAGGATAGGAAATTTCACATGGTATCGGAGCATTGATTTTGAAATAGGAAGAGTAGATCCAGCGTTGAGCAAAGAGGCCAATAGCTGCATGTGGCAGCAATTTGAATCCCCTTGAAGGGACTGCGCAATCCTTGCCGAGAAAGCAAAGATTCTGAGGAAATCTCTCCGAGAGAGTCGACAAAGACGTACGATTTCCAGTGCGTGAGCTTGCAGAGGCAGAGGGAGTGACGCAGAGCCTCAGTGCAGTGCTTGAAGGGTGCAGTTTTTGTCGGGGTAGAAATACGTCAAAAAATAGCAAAGACACATAAAAGGGGAATTTTCTCCTCAGAGGACTTTTCTCGACAAAAGTCTGAATTCTTCACTTGCCGGACAGCAAATCAATGCTAAGTAGTGACTAGAGGACTTAATTCGACAGTTTGGGTGAGATGGCATCACATGGGCTCAGACATCACGACAGGTTGGAAGGAGCTTCCAACTATGTCATATGGAAGACTAGAATCTTAGATGTTCTGGAGGAGTATGATCTCAAAGCCTATGTCAAGAGTGTTGTGGTTGTTCCCGCTAACAATGATCAAAAGAAGAAGTACAAGGCCAAGCAGGGGAAGGCGAAGAGGTTCATACTCGATGGAGTTCGAGATCATGTGGTCTCACACTTGTAGGTCAAAGATATAGCTCGAGAAATGTGGGAAGCTTTATCTTCATTGTATGAAGGTTCTTCCGAACAACGGAAGGTGTACTTAGAACAAAAGTTGCAACGGACATTGATGCAGAAGGGAGAAGGCATTAACTCCTATCTTCAACGTCTTCAGGACACGAGAGACCAACTTGCTACAGTGGGCTCTACTCCTCAGTCTACTGCGATGGTAAGGACGACCCTGAATGGAGTCTCGGATGAATGGCAAGTCTTCGTCCAAAGTATATTGGGCAAGGAAAGACTACCTTCATGGGAGGAGATGTGGGCAGCTCTTCAACAAGAAGAATTAAGGAGGGATCTGGTTATGGTCAACCTCAAAGGCAACAATGGGAGTGGCACGAAGACCACAGAGAAGGAGGAGAACGCAACTCTAGCATCAAAGAGGTAGCAAAAGCAGAAGCGGAAGGACATTTTGAAGGTAAAATGTTTTAGATGTGGCGAGATGGGCCACTTTGCACCCCAGTGTCCTTCAGAGCATAAGGATAAGGATGAGAAACATGATCCTAAGGCTGCTCCAGCAAAAATTGACGAAGATGAGTTTTCCATGAGTGCCTACGCATCTCCGAGAGGAGAGAAATGAGGCGATATTGAACTGTAGTCGGGAGGACTACAAGTGGGCAGGATCTTTGAGCAACCCGCCTCTTGGATCAATTCCTTGCTAAGGGAGCCCAAGATTCAGAAGTAGCAAGATGAACTTAGTGTCAAATGATGCAGTGGGTTGTCTAGAGAGACAGATGCAGTAACCTGAGACCAGAGACTGATCGGCGCAGAGCAAGGTTGGAAACAGTGTAAGTGGCACAGTGAAGAAGTTAGCAGCAGCACAGAAGATTAAGAGGGTCAGAGACGAGTAGCAGACAGATTCCAACATTGACATGGTATTATGCTAAACACAGTAAGTTCAGAAATTTTGGATGCTTTTCTGTTGCTGAGTAGCAGCGATTGGAAAATGATGCAATGCAGAGATAGCAGTGGCAGTGTTAGCAGCGAATGCAGAGAGAGTTGTAGTATAGATGCAGCAGTGGCAGTGGCAATGTCATGGGTAGCAGTACAGTAGCAACAGCAGCACAGTGTTTGGTGGCAGCAACAGTGCAGAAAGGAGATGCTTCAGAGACAGAGCAGCATGCAATTGGACATTGTTGTTAGAGCACATTCCTCACTAAGAGGGAGTGTTAGTTTTTGATAGCATCGAATATGCTCTAGCCATGAAAATTGGTGGAGAGGCTAAGGCACATGAGTTCTAGAGAACCCAGAAACTGTTTGGTGTGATTCCACCCGAATTGTATTTTATTAAAATAATTAATATTTTTAATGGGGTTCCTAAGTCTAAACTTAGGAAAATTGAATTATTAATGGGTATTAATCAAAACATGGGTGAGAATGATCTAGAAAGCGGATCAAGTCAAGTTTTAATCTTAACCGTTGATTAGAGACTTAATCTCGGTCGTTGAAGTTTCAACGAGAAAAGTATAAGGAGGCTTGGGGTTCATTTAGAAATACACACGGAGAGAACGAATTGATCTAGAGTTTGATTTTTGAGCCTAGGACACTGAGGAATTCGAACTAAGTGATTATTTTGAAGCAGAGAGGCAGGGATAGTTCCAAAATATTGGGCAGAGAGGTGGAGAGCCACTAGTGGAGGCAGCGCAACATCTAGAGGGATTGACGTTGGGCCAGTTTGGGCCCATGCAATCTTGACGCAGAGCCAGAAGGGCCAGCGGAGAAGTGAGCCTGCCCTCACACAGAAAGCCGGAAACTGTCAAGGGATTGCTGGAACTGCTGGGAGAGGTTGACGCAGATGTTCCAGGAGCCAAAAGAGACAGCGCAGAAGTTGACGCAGAGCCTGTAGGACTGACGCAGGGCCAGAACAGAGATAGCGAAGGCTAGCCAATTCTGCTGTCGAATCAGCCAGAAACTGCCTGGTGAAGTGAGGTAAAATCACTCAGTTTTCCGCCATTATATTTTTCTATGTCATTGGTTTCCTGAGAGGGCAACCAGCGTTGTATTCAAAACTACTGCTTAATAATAGAAAACCCTCAACGCTACTGCACCGTGTTGACCCTGCCGCCCGCACCTACCTACACAGTTAGCGAGAAAAGCCTTCAACCCCACAAGGTGTGGTTGGTGGCAGGGAACTCAGAGAAGGGGCTGTCACACTGATCCCAACTCTCTCCGTTTTAGCTATCTCCTAGGCTAGCTAAGGGGGGTGGTCCCTAAATGGAAAGTTTACGCCTAAAGCTAAGATGAAAAGTTCTAGGAGAATTATTTGATTTAAATAAAATTGTCAATCTGAGATCTAAAATCAAAACGAAATATAAACAATAGCCATTAACCATACGATGAGCATGTACCACACAAATGACCAGTGCCTTAAAACGTTGTTATTTCGGAAATGAAAATATTTTTGTTTGTACTTCTTTTTATGCTCAAAATGGAAACGAATGCTTTTAAATGAAAAGGGAAAATTTGCTTTGATTTTCAAAATAGAAACGAAGCTAAGAGATCGGGGTACTTCCCTCTTGAGTAAATCCTTTTTTTGGTGTCTTAAGAGCTTGATGGCTTGAACAGCATGTGGAATCCTTGATATCCTGGGAGGTGACTATTCCCGCCGAAGAAGTCCTCGCCCTCCAACAGAGCTGGCAAACCTGTCGCTTGAAATCACAGAAAACACTTGCAAACAAATTGTTAGTGCAACAAGGGACTTGGTATGTAGAGACCAAGCTGAGCTTGTCATTCAACCGAGAATGGACAAGCTACAACAAGTGTGCAAGATATACCAAGCCCAGAAGAGATCTGAGATAGCTGCAGATCTCTCC